>CAUYQG010128736.1:0-12560 GCA_963574415.1 Tarsius wallacei
TATTTTTGAGTTGGAGTCTCACTCTGTCAACCAGACTGGAGTGCAATGGCACGCTCCCGGCCCCCGCAGCCTCCGCCTGCTGGGCTCTGGCGATCCTTCAGCCTCAGCCTTCCAAGTAGCTGGAACTACTGGCGTGCGCTACTACGCCCGGCTCATTTTTGATTTATTGTAGAAATGAGGTCTCATCAAGTTGCCCAGGCGGGTCGTGAACTCGTGAGCTCAGGCAATCCACTCGCCTGGGCCTCCCAAAGTGCTAGGATTACAGGCTGAGCCACCGAGCCCGGCCTCCTGTATGTTTTCATTTGTCTAAGAAACAAAGTCCTTTCTGGGGAGGACCCCCTCAGATTTAGCATTTCTGAGTTGGAAGATAGGAAGAAGAATAACTTGTCAGTTATTCTTGTGTGTTAGTTATCATACTCATTTTACTGAATGAAAGCTCTGTGTGTCTTACCCATGGTTACTACCAAGTAGCAGAGGTGGAATTGCACTGAGGTTTTTCTACTAAAGACTGGTAGTGGACATTGTTAGTTACCTACCTAATAGCTACCCCCTGTTTCTTTGCGAAGAACACCAATTTTGTGTGGGGTGAGAGTTCCCAGTCTAAGACAATCATGTCCCATTTCCTTTTCTATTTTTCCTTACAGACTCTTTTGCAGCTAGGGGACTGTATTAGTTTGCTAGGGCTGCCATAACAAAATACCAGACTGGGTGCCTTAAACAATAGAAATTTATTTTTTCATAGTTCTGGAGGCTGGAAGTCCAAGGTCAAGGTCAGCAGGATTGGTTTCTCACGAGCTGTCTCTTTGCAGATGGCCGCCTTCTTGCTGTGTCCACACATGGTCTCGCCTCTGTGCATGCACATCCTTGGTATTCTTTCTGTGTGTCTAAATCTCCTCTTATGAGAACACCAGTGAGGCTGGATTAGGGCCTACCCTAGCGGCCCCATTTCAACCTCTTTAAAGGTCTTATCTCCAAATACAGTCACATTATGAGGTACTGGAGGTTAGGGCTTCAACATAATAAATTTGTGGGGGACATCATTCCGCCCATGCCAGGGACCAAACCTCGTTTGGCTCTTGAGGCCTAAGAAGAAATCTACTAGATATTACTGGGCTGAATTTTCTTCTCAGGTCAACAGACTTGTGAAGCTTTTATCTCCCAGCCTGCCTTTCCAGCTTGAGATGCTGACACCTGGAGCTGTGGCAGCTATTTTGTGACGATGAAGTGAAAAGCATGAGCACGAAAAGGCTTTATGCCAGGTATGATTAAGCGGAAGGCTGGAAAGACCCACAAACTTCACCAGTCTGTTGAGATGTTGATGAATCTTGAGATCATCCATTTCCAGACTTCTTGTTAAGTTAAAGAATAAATATCTTTGTGGTAGCTCTGTCATTGTTTATTAGATTTCATGTTACTTGCAGCTGAAAATATTTCTAGCTAATATGGAACTTTATTATTTCTTCACTGAACTGTGCTGACTCCTGGCTGATCTGTTTAGTGTTAATATTCAAACATTGAGCTGCTGGTTAAGCCTCTCCAGCTTCCCTCAACTGCTAGGAATCATCAGTCAAGAATTCATCCTAAGCCTTCCTGAGCTCTTTTACCTTTTATGTTCCTGCCAGCTCCCCAGGTGAGTTTCAGGAGTCCACTTCCTGCTACGTGTGGCTTTTGTTTCCTTCTAAAATTACTCCTATGACATTCTAAGGGCTACCAGGGTTCTCATGTTCAAGAATTTGATGTACAGATCTTTTTTTTTTTTTTTTTTTGAGTTGGAGTCTCACTCTGTCACCCAGACTGGAGTGCAGTGGCCGCTCCCGGCCACCCCAGCCACGACCTGCTGGGCTCCGGTGATACTTCCGCCTCAGCCTTCCAAGTAGCTGGAACTACAGGCACACACTACCACGCCCGGCTAATTTTTGATTTATTGTAGAGATGAGGTCTCGCCAGGTTGCCCAGGTGGGTCTCGAACCCGCGGGCTCAGGCAATCCACTCACCTCAGCCTCCCAAGGCGTGGGATTACAGGCTGAGCCACCGAGTCCGGCTAAATTATTTTCTAAAAGCTTAGTTTATGCAAGGGTTTCTAAGTATGTCCAGAAGCAAAAAGAAAGAATTGATAAAATTTGCTATTAAAATTTTTTTTGTATATCATATGGGAAAAAATATAAACAAAGCCATATGTCAATTGATAAAGCTGGGAACTACTGATCATACCTCTGGCTGAAAAGGGTAATTTTCTTATATCAATAAAGAGATCTTCAAATCAATAAGATGCAGAAAAATTGTATCATAGAAAAATGATCAACTTTACATGAGCAAGAAATTCATAGGAAAAAAAGAGGCATTATTTGGGCATAAGGTTGGAAGCCCATGCTTAAGGAAATATTAATTTACATAATACTACAACTCATTTTAGGACTGGTAAAAGTTAACACGTCCAGTTGTACATGTATTTTTGATGCTATGTGCAACCAGGTATTCTCATCCACTATTCCTGGAATTTAAATTGATATATGCTTTTCGAAGGACAATTTGATGACATATTTCAAAATTTTAACTTTCTAGACCCTTTATCCCATACGTACATACATACATATATGTACATGTGGAAATTATACCAAAAATATAAGATATGGATATAGTTTAGGATACTTGTTATAGCATTTTTGTAATAAAAGATAACCTAAATATTCATTAATAGGGAGCTGATTAAATACATTAGTACAGTCACACAATAGAATACAATGTAGCAATTTTTTAAAGAGTAAATCTGAATTTATTGAAATGGAAAACATCCAAAATATGCTAAATAAAAAATAGTAAGTTGTAGAACAAGCTGTCCAATATGTTACCATTTGTATTTTTAAAAAAAGATATAAATGTGTATGCTTGTATACATAGACCATTTCTGGAAGGATACACAAAATGCTGTTAACTGTGGTTCCGTCTGGAAACGATTCTGTTTGAAATTTTTACCGTGATTGTGTATTTCTGTAGTAATAAAAAAATGCAGTTAAGATATAAAAAGCCCCATGCTGCTTCCTCGGAAATTCCTCAAACGGGGAAAATTAAGCTAAAAACGTTAGGACTTATCACTTCCTCCTAAGAGTCTGCTTTTGGAGAGAGGGGAGTGCCCGAGAGAAGTCTCTTCAAAGCTCAGTTCCTGATGAGATATTCTGCATAGGGTGGGAGGGCGGAGAGGATGCTGAAGGGCTGGGGAAACTGAGGCAGGGCCCAGGCACTGGGACTGCTAGGGAGAGCAGCAGGACGCAGGCCTAATCTCTTCCTGCCCTGAGGAGCAAAATCAGCTCCGGAGGCAAGGGGGCAGGGAATGGGCGAGGGAAGGCCCCCTGGGCAAGACATCAAACGGGAAAAGGCATCTCTGACCTCCGGGTCACAGCCCGTGCTCCCAGCCCACCCGGGGCGCCCGCGCTGGAGGCCAATTCCGAGTGATTTAGGAAATCGCCCAGCCCTGGGCCGGGCAGGAAAGGAGCGATTAAGGGCGAGAAGGAGCAGTGAGGCTTCCTCGGGAATGAGCACATTTGGAAACCAGGCAGGAAGGGGGCAGGAAGCCGCTCTCATAAAGCAATCTGACAATTACGTGTCAGTGTCGGAGAAGGGCTCTGGAAATTACGGGGCTGCCGCCGCTCTACGGCCCTCCCCCGGCGGCAAGGAGCTGCAAGAGGAAATTATATTTGGGGCCAGGTGTTTGTGCCTCCACATTTGGGTTCAACTTGGGACTGAGAATTTTTTGCTCACTTGCCGAGGGAAACAATTCCCTGGTGCCTCCGTAAACCCCGCAGCTGCTCTGCCTCCAGCTGGCCTGGGCTCTGGCGGTACTGGTACCTAGCTGGGGTCTACCCAGAGCCTCCCCTGGCCAGGTGGTTGGCCTACCTTAACTCACACAACGCCACAGAGGAATACCGAGCCTGCACAGGCTCGCTGACCTGTCACAGACACACAGCAGAGCAAGAATTTGGACCCAGGCATTCTGTCCCCAGAGCCCCACACTCCATATCCACTTGAAAACGGATTTATGGAGATTATTCATAAGAGCGACCTCTCTGGAGGAAAGGGCTCCTAAGTAGACTGACCAAATATGGCTGCCTTCTTGTCCATCATTCATGCATTCTTTCGCTCCTTCATATCTAGCAAGTGCCTATGGTGTGGCCAGCAGAGTTAGGTACTATAAAATTAGGAACCCAGCCGGCTTTGGTGGCTCAGCCTGTAATCCCAGCACTTTGGGAGGCCGAGGCAAGTGGATTGCCTGAGCCCGCAGGTTCGAGACCAGCCTGGGCAACTTGGCGAGACCTCGTTTCTATAATAAATAAAAAATTAGCTGGGCACCATAGTGTTCACCTGTAGTTCCAGCTACTTGGAAGGCTGAGGCAGAAGGATTGCCGGAGCCCAACAGGTCAACCCTGGGGTGGCCGTGAGTGTGCCACTGCACTCCAGTCTGGACGACAGAGTGAGACTCCAACGGAAAAAAAAAAATTAGGAACCCACTCCTGTTCTGAAGATAACCAGAGGACACATTTTACAGGCTCAGATTCCAAACATATTTGCAGTTCTCTCCTGGGCCTTGACATAATTCTTTTAAGCCCATTGGGATTTGCCTGGAGCAGACACACTCCCTCAAGTCCTCCTCACCAGGAGAATTTCCCAGTGCAGCCCTTTGATAGAGTCCTAGTAGACCTTAGCCCCCTTTTACCCCCTCCTCATTCAGAGGGCGTCCTTTGGGAGGCTGGGACCTATGAGACAATCTGAAGCTCCCAGAGAGCACCTGAGAGGAGTCTAGGAGAGTGGTCAAGTGTCCTGACTCCATCAACCTGTGCCTACCTGTGACCTTGGGCAAGCTGATTCACCTTTCTTAGTCTCCTAGTAAGGTGAGGTTGTCGTAAGGATTAAATGGACCAATATACCGGGCTTTGAGCCCACTGCCTGGAACATAGGAGGCACGCAGTAAGTCCTGGCTGTGACCCTGGAGGTCAGTTCATTGTGCTTTGTTTGAGTAAACCAAACCTGCTCTCCAAGCCTCTCCTATTGACAAAGCCCTTCCAAGACATTGGAAATGCAGTACATCCCTCCTGGCTCAATTCTGTGATGCCCAAATACTAACTTTTTTCTGTAATGAACTACACCTGGCAACATGTTTACTTCCTTAGTCACTGAATCACTGTATATTTATTAATTGCCTGTGTATGCCAAGAGGAACAACATATACAGTGGACAAGAGCAAGGTCTCTAGAGCTAGACTTTCACGTTCAGATCCCATCTCTGTCACTTGGGCAAGTTCTTCCATAGCTTTGAACCTTAATTGTCTCATCTGTAAAAATTGGGATAATAAAAGACAGTTCTTTTTTTTTTTTTTTTGAGTTGGAGTCTCACTGTCGCCCACACTGGAGTGAGGTGGCCGCTCCTGGCCACCGCAGCCTCGACCTGCTGGGCTCCAGCGATCCTTCCGCCTCAGCCTTCCAAGTAGCTGGAACTACAGGCACGCGCTACCACACCCGGCTAATTTTTTTGATTTATTGTAGAGATGAGGTCTCGCCAAGTTGCCCAGGCGGGTCTCGAACCCGTGGGCTCAGGCAATCCACTCACCTCAGCCTCCCAAAGGCGCGGGATTACAGGCTGAGCCACCGAGCCCAGCTAAAAGACAGTTCTTATCTCATCAGGTAATTGTAAGCATCAGATAAAAGAATGTAAAATGATGTGCCTGGCTTCAGGAAAAGGCTCACAAGTGACAGCTATTATCATTACTTTTTATTATTGTTTCACTGAGACTTGAACAAGCAAAACACACAATCCATGACTTATGAGATACACGAACAATGCCTATGGTCGTTAGAGTGGATGGAGTTGCATAAAGCATTAAAAGTAAAGATTCAGATGAAATAAAAACTGGGGTGCAGCCGGGCTTGGTGGCTTAGCCTGTAATCTTGCGCCTTTGGGAGGCTGAGGTGAGTGGATTGCCTGAGCCCACGGGTTTGAGACCCGCCTGGGCAACTTGGCAAGCCCTCATCTCTACAATAAAAATCCAAAAAATCAGCTGGGCGTGGTAGCGCGCGCCTGTAGTTCCAGCTACAGGATCGCCAGAGCCCAGCAGGTCGAGGCTGGGTTGGCCGGGAGCGGCCACTGCACTCCAGTCTGGGCGACAGAGTGAGACTCCAACTCAAACAAAAAACAAAAAACAAAAAACTGGGGTGCTTAGTTACCAGCCAGCTGGTGAGTTGAGAAGGGACCATGACAGCATCTTCATTTTTTGCAGATGTTGTTGAGACAAGCAAATGACTGGTAGAGAAAAGAGAAGAATGTAGAAGGTGGCAGGAGGTGGCATGAGAGTTCTAAATGTTTACATGCTTTAAGAGTGTTAACTTGCTTAAGGGCTTTCCAGAGATATCTTCTCAGGGGTGAGATCTACCCCCATCCTTTGGGCAACTCCTTCCCCAATGTCGACCATTTCATGAAGAGACTGCTGGGTAATAAACATCATCTCTCTTCTCCAGTATTCTGCCATATGCAGAGACCCTTCAGCACTTGTGTTGGTTGGCCATTAGTTCAAGTAGTCTTTCTTGTGCGTTCATTCTTCCTATTCCTTATCTATACTGATTACAAGGTTTCATTTTCTTTTTTTATATGCACACTCCTGCCCTGCCCATAGAAAGCACTCAAGTTCTTGTTCTCTAACCAATCTTACTTAGAAGCCCCAGTGTTACTCTTTTGGATTTGCAAACAGTCCAGGATGGCATTCAAATTAAAAAAAGAAAGAAAGAAAGACAAAGGGCTGGGCTCGATGGCTCAACCTGTAACCCCAGCACTTTCGGAGGCCGAGGCGAGTGGATATCCTGAGTCCACGGGTTCGAGACCAGCCCAGGCAACTTGACGAGACCTCGTCTCTACAATAAATAAAAAACTAGCTGGGCATGAGTAGTGTGTGCCTGTAGTTCTGGCTATTTGGAAGGCTGAGGCAGAAGGATCGCTGGAGCCTAGCTGGTCTACGCTGGGGTGGCCATGAGCATGCCACTGCACTCCAGCCTGAGCTACGGAGTGTGACTCCAACTCAAAAAAAAAAAAAAAAAGAAGAAGGGGCCAGGAGGGGGCAGTGGTGGGGCAGAACTTGCCAGAGGAAGGAAGATACTGGGTATTCTAGATGACTTCAGGACACACAGAGAACATTTGGATTTAGCCCAGGAGAGGGTGCTGCGCCTACTTGTAAGACAGCCTCTCTGAGATGGCCTGGCAGGGCCTGCCACCTGAGATGGGCCTGTGGCCTGGGCTCCCACGCAGCCCTTTCCAGGACAAGGAAAAGCTCCAACTGCCCTTACCCTCCTTTGATACACAGAGCTCCTTGTCTAAAAAAGAGACAGAAGGCAGGAGTCTAGGGAGCATGAGAATGTCAACAGGGCAGATGCAGAGAGCATAAAGACATACAGATTCAGGACAAAGATTCTCATCTTGTTTTGAGCATTTATCCATTTATCCAAACAACTCGCTGAGTATTGGGAATGAGGTAAAAACAGTGCCATCACCACAACCACTAGTGATGCATACTCTAAGACTGCTTTTAAAAGATTCTGAGAAGAGCGGGGAAATGTTAAGCATAGGGCTGGGTGGTTAGAGATCATAGGATATTGAATGAGCCCTAAATCTGGACATTCTCCCAGCCTTTACATAAGGTATCTTTCTATTTCCAAGGATAGTCACGGTTCCTTCTATCTTTGTGGCGAAATAATCCCCTAGAGCCTAGGTTCTAAAAGCCTGGGTTTTATATGCCCAAAGCGAGTTCCCTCATTTATTGAAAGCTTAATATGCCCATGCCTTACATAGGGATAACCACTAGCATCTTCTCAGCAACAAGATGGAATTTTTGTTCATAATGTGCTTGAAACAAAGTAAAGTATTATAAAAGTATTATTATACTGAAGCAGATAACTTACCTGCTTCTCACTTGTCTTTTAAAAAGTCAGATGTCATTCTCTCTCTGAACAGAAACCCAGATAACAAAAATAACAAGTGAATAAGAAATAAAGTTAATGTCTAATTGTGGGTCCCATCTGAGTTGAAAAAGCAGCTTTGGCACTGTTGCTTGGAGCGTAAGTACAGAGGGCACTACTCACATCCGTCATGTGCCGTTGCACTTAAACTCCAGGTCTCTGAATCACCTCTGTAGATGTACTGGTACAGACAGGTGTGCAAAGGAATCTGTTACAGTAATGTCGGTAATAGCAAAACTCTGGAAACAAATTTCCATTAACTGGAAACTGGTGAAATAAATCATGGCACATCTACTGTACAATGGAATTCTATGCAATCAGATAGAAGCTGATGTATGTATTGTATTTTGGAAAGATGTCAGAATTATGACTAAAAAGCAAAGTATATTATAGTGTGTGCAGTACAATCCCATTTATATTTACATATATGGGCCTTAAAAAAAAAACGGGCTGGACTTGGTGGTTCAGCCTGTAATCCCAGTATTTTGGGAGGCTGAGGCAAATGGATTGCCTGAGCCCGCAGGTTCCAGACCAGCCTGGGCACCTTGGCGATACCTCGTCTCTACAATAAATAAAAAATTCGCCGGGCGTGGTAGCACATGCCTGTAGATCTGGCTACTTGGAAGGCTGAGGTGGGAAAATTTCTGGAGCCCAGCAGGTTGACGCTGGGGTGGCCGTGAGTGTGCCACTGCTCTACAGCCTGGTCGACAGAGTGAGACTCCAACTCAAAAAAAGAAAAAGAGGCCAGGCGCAGTGACTCAAGCCTGTAATCCCAGCACTTTGGGTGCCCGAGACAAGAGGATCACCTAAGTCCAGGAGTTCGAGACCAGCCTGGGCAACCACTGTACTCCAGGCTGGGTGACAGAGTGAGACTCTGACTCAAAAAAAAAAAAAAAGAAGAAGAAGAAAGGCTCTACCCACATGGAAGATTTCTACAAGGATATCCTAAAAGCTTTTGACATAGGGACTTTTAGGTCAGAGGACTGGAGACACGGGGCATATTTTACTGCATATTTTTGTTTTGTTGAAATTTTTACATGGGTGACGTCTGCAGTAAAAACCAGCCTCTTCTGTCACCTGCCTGTAGAAACTGTGTTGGCTTTATTCTTCTACACTAGAGTCCAAATTACAGTGATAGAAACACAAAAGGGAGGACAATGGTGTGTGCTGGGAGAAGCCCCTGTGGCTGAGGGGACAGGGAATCAAATTACATTAGATACGAAACCATTATTTTCCCTTTTTGATACTCAGAAACTAAGTGATGCTCATTCCATTAGTGTTTTATAAAGAATGATCTTGACAATGTATTGCAATATCATAAAGATTCCATGACTTAACAGGAAGGAGCACATTGTTCTCTGCAGCTGAGAATGATACTGTGGTGCACATCACTAAACACACTAACTGGAGAAATACTTGGCTGAATTACTTGGGATTAGGTTCAGCTGTGAGGACTAGCACACCGCTAATAAATAAGGTAATTCTTGATTTCTCTCTCATACAAAAGGCCTTGAAGACCCTCCGGGCATGGCATGCTCTTTCTTCTCTCTTGCTGTTCTGTCATGCATGACCTCAACCAAGACGGTGCGTTTCAGACAGCAGGATGGAGGAAGGCATGAAAAAGAAGGGGAAAGATGGGATTTCTAGGAGCTGCCCCTAGACACTTTTACCTACTTTCCTCGGCCAGAGCTTGGTCTTCTGTCCTACCCATCTGCACAGGAAGTGGGAAATGTAGTCTTGATGCCACACGTCTACATGCCTAGCTTAAAATGGGGGGTTTTATGTTATTACTTTTGAAGGCAGGAAGAACAGATACCAGGAGATGACTAGTGATTTTCTGCAACTCTGATTTTAGCCTACATTTTTCTTCTCTCACCTACTTTCCAAAGATAAATTTGTTTAGCATCTCATCATCTCAACAAATGGTACAGTTAAGAAAAAGTATGCTTTCCCATATACTCACGTCTACAAACTTAGGGAACTATTTAGAGAAAAGTTTTTGCTGCCACATTCAACTTGAAGGGATGGCAAGGTATCTTGGAAATTCACTCACTCTTGTTTCTCCCAGCTCTGCCACCAGCTCAAGAATCTTGAACATAACGGATGGAACATGCTAGTTATTGAAGACAGGAACCACGTCATTCCCACAATGGTTCCATAATAAATGCCGATGGAATACAGTAGAACTGGCCTGTGATGTAATTCAGAGATTTCCTGTGAATGAGACAATATGCACAGGAATAGAATGTTATTTATGCCACAGGAAAGGCCCAGAGGACTTCAGGTTTAGATTCAAGGAAAAAGGAATTCACCAGCTGACTATACTGGATCCCTGGGGACTAAGAATAGCAGCGTTAACAGTCATAAAGGAATCGGGGCTTCAGAGGTTCCCAAGGTTAGGAAGGACTAAATCCTGTTTCAGAGCAGACAGTGGCAGGCTCTCTGGAGGTTCCTGCCTGCCACCAATCCTCAGAGTCACCAGACTGGTGGCACACGAAGCCTCCCTGTCCCAGCGGTACCTGTCTTTTACTGCCAAGTCCTCCCAGACACAGGACAGTTCTTCACCAGGAGAGCAAACACGAGTTCTTCTATGTTTCCCAGCCTGTTGGCCCGTTAGCAGTAAAAAAAGAAAAGTTTAAATCTTAAAGTTAAACCTCCATGTTGTGGTCTTCTGTCTTGTGAAAAACAAGTAACTTGATGGCTCTTTGATCAATAAAGAGCATAGAATATGGAGATAAAGAAAAGAACGTTAGCATGAAGGCAACAGACTAAACGAGGACCCTGTATCACTCAGAGGGATAGAATCCCAAAGGATCTTGGTAGATTTTCCCAGTAACTACGTAGAAGAATTGCTCCAGACTTGAGGATTTGTCATCACAGAGGTTTCGCATTTGTGTAGCTTGACACTGACCCCCACGTTTGACCCCATCCTCTTGGGCCCTTTGCTAGTCAGGGCTCAGCGGTCATCATGCCAGTGATGGTCTCGGGCTAGGACTTTCCCCTCCTATGTGTAACTGCCTACTTGGTCTCTCCCTACTGGTTCACTACGACTTCTCAAATGTAAACACATCCCAGAGTAAACCCTCAAGTTCTCCCCAAGTCTGCTTCTCCCATGGTTTTCTCCTTCTCCCTAAATGGCCAGGGTATTAACCTGCAAAGTGCTCAGTCTGAAAGCCATAGAGCCATCCCTGGCTCCCACCTCCACAGTCCACTTCCAGAGCAGCAGCAGATCCTATTGGCCCTACCTTCAGAGCATACCCAGGACCTGACCATTCCATCGCTTCCCCTAGTCCTGGCTCCCATCCCTCTCACCTGGATCGCTACAAGCCTCCCATCTGGCCTGGCTACCTCCCTCTTGCCAACCACCCAACTCATTCTTCTCGCCACACAACAGCCAGAGGAAGAATTTTAAAACTTGAGCCAAGTCATAGCACCCATTGGATCTGGGGCCTTGCAGGGTCCTCCCCATTTCACATGGAGTAGAAGCCACAGTCTGCCGCGGCCTCTGAGCCCTCCACAGCCCTCCACTGTGCCCTCCACTGTGCTCCCGGCCACCGCAGCCTCAACCTGCTGGGTTCCGGTGATCCTTCCGCCTCAGCCTTCCGAGTAGCCATTGCACAGACTAACATGCTGCAAAAGGTAAGACAAACAGTAACAAACAACAGCAAAAAACCCCCACGTCACCTGCATGAATATGTATAATGCCTTATTTCATAACAAATCTTTTTTTTTTTTTTGAGTTGGAGTCTCACTCTGTTGCTTAGGCTGGAGTGCAGTGGGTTCAGGCAATCCTTCAGCTACCTCAGCCTTCCAAGTAGCTGGAACCACAGGCACATGCCACCATACCTGGCTAGTATTTTTATTTATTGTAGAGACGAGGTCTTGCCAAGTTGCCCAGGCTGATCTCGACTCCCTAGGCCAAAGTTCTGGGATTACAGATGTTGTGAGCCACTGCATCTGGCCATAAATAATTTTTTTTTTTTTTGAGTTGGAGTCTCACTCTTGTAGCACAGGCTGGAGTGCGGTGGCACACTCACAGCCACTGCAGCCTCAACCTGCTGGGCCTAGGCAATCTTTCTGCTTTCACCTAATAATCTTTTTAAAAAACGAAAGAGAAGGAAGTTTTATTTATTGGATGAACAAAGGGAGAAAACCATTAATTGAGCACCTACTAATAAAAACTCTGGAAGTACAGTGTCAGGATAGGTAAGCTCCTTGTTTGGGGGAGTTTACCTTTTATGTTACAGAGGGAACATAGCGGAACAGGGGGAAGCCGAAAAAGCAAATACATAAACAAGATAATTTCAAAGAGTTATCAATAATATATATTTTCAAGAAGGAACATTACCAAGAAAATACAGCTGTTTTATGCATGGAGACTTAGGGATCTGTCCCCACCCCACTCCCCAAAGCTTGCACTTCAATTATATTTCATAGTTATTAAATTAGCACAAGCCGGGCTCGGTGGCTCAGCCTGTAATCCCAGCGCCTTGGGAGGCTGAGGTGAGTGGATTGCCTGAGCCCGCGGGTTCGAGACCCGCCTGGGCAACTTGGTGAGACCTCATCTCT
>CAUYQG010128737.1:0-13034 GCA_963574415.1 Tarsius wallacei
GCATATTTCAGGGAATTTCCCCATTTCATTTAAATTGTGTAATAAATGATATTCAAATATTTTCTTATTATTCTTTTTTTTTGAGTAGGAGTCTCACTCTGTCGCCCAGGCTGGAGGGCAGTGGCATGCTCACAGCCACCGCAGCCTCGACCTGCTGGGCTCAGGTGATCCTTCTGCCTCAGCCTTCCAAGTAGCTGGAACCACAGGCATGAGCCACCACGCCCAGCTAATTTTTTTTATTTATTTTAGAGATGAGGTCTCGCCAAGTTGCCCAGGCTGGTCTCGAACCCATGGGCTCAGGCAATCCTCTCACCTTGGCCTCCCAAAGTGCTGGGATCATAGGCTTGAGCCACCGTGCCCAGTCATCATTTTTGATACTTTTAAATGTTGAAGAAAATCAACATGTACGAAGGAAACAGAATCCAACACTTAAGAGACTGAAAGGCTGTTTTTGCCTCACTCACCTGGTGGAAGCCCAGATAGTCCACGATCGTGGCCGATGCATAGAATATCATCCCTTCTGCACTCACGACCAGAGCAAAGCCATTGAGAGACTAGAAAAAAACAAAAGGTTGAGTTGGCCCACCCAAAATGAAACAGTTCAGGCTCTGTTTAACTTAAAGTTTCAACCCTTCCCCTCTCACAGTCCATACTCATAACCTCCAGAAATGCAGGCTTTCCATGTATTGATCATCGTTGTGTAACAGGCTCCTAGTTAACTCGTGACATGGGACGTTGACCATAGTGTATAAGGCTAAGGATGTGCACTCTCCTTTTCCTAAGAAGCATGAAATGCTGTTTTATCAATGATAAGCTTCATTCTGGCACAGAGCGAGACACCGTCAGGCCGTGGAATGAAGCAGGAGCCTCCGTGCAGACCTTTCTGCTCAGACCTTCTTCTACACACTACTTTGGGATACTTCTTGCCTTATCTAAGAATCTTTATCATGAAAATATTGAACTCCATAAAGTGCTCTTTCTATATGTACTGAAATAATCACAAATTTTAACTTTGGTTTCCTAGTTGATCGGTTTTCTGATGTGAGGCACTCTTAGAATTATGGGGTAAGCCCTATCTTAATTATGACTTTTTAAATGCTCTTAGAATTGATTAAATTCACTTGGGTGTTATTCATTTAGGTTTAAAGTAAAACTGGCCTCTGGCTTCTCTCCTTATTTTGGCATCAAGCATACACAGATGCTAAGACCCTCTTCTTTGGTTTTCTGGATCTATTTATGATGAAGACGATGTCTTCCTCCTGGAAAGTCTGATTCACTTCACCTTGAAGACCATCTAATTTGGGAACATTTCAGGGAGATTGTGTGTGAAAAGGGAGGTAGATTCTAACATCATGTCACTTTATTTAGGAGTTAGTATATTCAAGTTTTTAATTTTTTCTTACACCAACCATAGCATCTTAAATATTTTATAGAAATGCATCCATTTCATCTTGATTTAAAATTCATTAGTGTGTGTTATTCATAACACTTTTATAATTATTCAACCTTAGTTGAAATATTCTGTAATTATTGTGGGATTTTTGGAGGGTGGAATCTGGAGAAAAGCAAGACATGTGACTGCGTTGAACTTGACACGAAGTCTTCCTTTATCTGAAAAGCAAGCCCTACAGCTCTATATTCCAGTAGCCTCCCAGAATCATCATAACTGAAGATGCATGAGAGACCACAGCCACTTGATCCCATGATTAGTGAGCATTCCATCCATCCATCCATCCATGTATCTACCCATCCAGCCTCATCACCATCATTACCATAATAATGATGGTAGCCAACACTGAGCAGACACTGGAGAGCATCAGTGCACTAAGTGGAATATCTTGCTCAATCTCACATCACCCCTCTAAAGTAAGAATAGTTATGATTTCTCTCGGCCAGTGTAGAAAAGGTGAGAGGGTTGAGGCACCTGGACACTGAAATTATAAATGTTTCTTTCAATTTGTATCTTTGAAACACAGATATTTAGAGACTCTACTAAGTTTGTGCCTATCAACAAAATATCATATTTCCCTTAAATTTAGATCATGCTGGGTACTTTCGCCCCTTTTTTCTTTTTTCAGAATCTTTGCCTACTTGAAACCAGATACATTATTTTACCATTATAGTTTTCATTTCTCTGATTACATTTCATACATTCACTGGTAACCTGTATATCTTTGGTAAACTGCCATGTATGTCATGCTAAGTTTTCTACTAGAGTTTAGAAATATTAATTTCTAAGAGCTTTTAAAACATTAGCATTGGAGATTTCTAGGCAGCCAAGGATAATTGTAGTCACTGAAATCCAAACCCCTCCACATTACAAAAAATAATGGAAAACAGTAAGAACAAGTATAACTATACAAACCTAAGACTGCATCATAATGAAGTCACAAAAATTGATGAACTGAAAATTATACATGCACAGAACAGTCAACATCAAATCCCAATGAGTTTAAAGTCATTGCTACAAAAGAAACAAAGCATATAATCTCTCCTCAAGAAACGAAAGAGCCAATTAAATAGAATGTAAGCAGGAGGGGAAAAAAAGTAAAAATAACAGTCAAACATCCATGAAGTCCATCAAAAATCATTTTGTAGACATTGGCAAGCTGGTCCCAAAATTCATACAGTAAGTCCCCTACATGCCAATGAGTTCCATTCCGAGAGCATAATCTTAAGTCCAACAAAGTTAGTCTAGATACCCAACTAACACAACCAGTTGTCTAGGATTGTACTGCAATAGTTGTATAATACTTTTCACACAAATAATACATCAAAGACAAACATCAAAAAGAAAACATTTATAATCTTACAGTATAGTACTTTGAAAAGTACAGCAGTACGGCACAGTACAACAGCTGGCATACCGGGGCTGGTATCAGGTGAACAGGCAAGATGAGTTATGGACTGGAGGAGGGGGAAGAGGTAGGAGATGGTAGAGCTAAAGGATCACCAGCAACAGGAGACAGAGGGCAAGACGAACATGACTGGGCGTGTGAACACACATTTGCATCTTTGAAGTTTGCAACTGGAGGTTTGCATGTAGGGGACTTAGTGTATAGAAACTCAGAAGACCTAGCCTTGCAAAAGAAATCTTGTTAAAGAAGAACAAAATTGGCTGGTCATGGAGCCTGGGGTAAAATTTGACTCTTTGAAATTAATAAAATCAATAATCTGAGAGCAAGACTCATCGAGGAAAAAAAAACAAATTACTAACACCATGAGGATACATCATCATAATCCTACAAATATTAAAAGAATAATAAGAAAATATTTGAATATCATTTATTACACAATTTAAATGAAATGGGGAAATTCCCTGAAATATGCAAGTTAACAAAAGGGATACAAGAAGAACTAGAAAATATAAATAGCATAATATCTATTAAACAAATTAAATTTCTAATAAAAACTTTCCCACAAAAAAATGTAAAACCCACATAAAAAAGCACAAAATACTCAAGAATAAATCTAATAAAATACATGAAAGACCTGTATATTGAAAACTATGAAATATTGCTAAGAGAAGATCTAAATAAACGAAGAGACATGCAACATTCCTAGGCTGACTCAATATAGTTTGAGTGCCTTGTCTCCCTAAATTAATCTATAGATACAATTCAATACCAATCAAAATCACAGTAGGGTTTTTTTTGTGTTTTTGTAAAAACTGACAAACTGGTCCTAAAATTTATATGGAATTGCAGAAGACCTAGCCTTGTTAAAGAAATTTTGCTGTAGAAGAACAAAATTGGCTAGGCATGGTGGCTCATGCTTGCAATCCTAGCACTCTGGGAGGCCAAGGTGGGAAGATTACTTGAGGCTAGGCATTTGAGACCAGCCTGGGCAACATAGTGAGACCTCATCTCTATAAAAAATAGAGTTAGCCAGGCCTGGTGGTACATGCCTGTAGTCCCAGTTACTTGGGATGCTAAGGTAGAAGGACCACTTGAGTCCAAGAGTTCAAGGCTACAATGAGCTATAATTGCATCACTACACTACAGTCTGGGTGACAGAGCAAGACCTTGTCTCAAAAGAAGAACAAACTTGTAGAATTTATAACACTTATACTAACTGACTTCATGATCTACTAGTAGTCAGGACAAGATGGCACTGGTTGTCAGGACAGATAAACTGATCTTCAGTTAAGACACTAGGTCAATTCGATGGGGGAAAAGAAAGTCTTAAACAGCATGGCTGGGATAGCTGGTAACCTGTACAGAAAAGAAAAAATGAACCTTGACTCCTATCTTATTTTATACAAAAAATCCAAGCTATATAATAGACCTAAATATAAAATATAAATTCAAAATACAGAGCCACAAAGCTTCTATAAGAAAACCCAGAAAAACATCTCCAAGGGGTAGGTGGATTTGGATAGGATGAAAAAACACTAGTCCCTAAAGCAAAAACTTGATAAATTGGGTTTATTTTTGTACTATATAGCAATATAAAATAAAGAGACAAGCCATGAAGGAAAAAAAGTGCAGCACATTGACAAAGCATGGTATCCAGAATATATAAGAACTTCTGCCAATCAGAAAGAAGAAGATAAGCAACTCAATTTTTTAAAATCTTATTTTCTTTAATGGGCAAAACATTTGAACAGGTACTTTTCAAAAGGAAATAGAGTGAAGCCCAGTATGTACATGAAAATGTGTTCCACATTATTAGTCATCAGTGACACACAAATTAAAGTTATATAAAGACACCATTTCATACACACTAGGATGACCACAAAAAGACTGACAGCATAGCATATTAGTGAGAATGAACGTATAACTGGCGGCAATGTAAAACACTACAGTCACTTTGGAAAACTGTCCTGCAGTTCCTTATAAAAGCAAATATATGTCTACTCTATGACCCAGAAACTCCACTCAGTGTAATTTACCCAAGGGAAATGAGTTACGTTCACAAAGTAACATGATGCTCATAGTGGCCTTATTAATAATAATCAAAAGCTGGAAATAACCCAAATATCTATCAACTGGAGAATAGATAGACAAATTGCAGGATAACCATGCAGTGGAATGCTATTACATAAATTAAAAAACAATTTTTTAAAAACTGTATGATCTGCCGGGCTTGGTGGCTCAGCCTGTAATCCCGCGCCTTGGGAGGCTGAGGTGAGTGGATTGCCTGAGCCCGCGGGTTCAAGTTGCCCGGGCAACTTGGTGAGACCTCATCTCTACAATAAATCAAAAAATTAGCCGGGCGTGGTAGCTCATGCCTGTAGTTCCAGCTACTTGGAAGGCTGAGGCGAAAGGATTGCTGGAGCCCAGCAGGTCGAGGCTGCGGTGGCCGGGAGCGGCCACTGCATTTCAGTCTGGGTGACAGAGTGAGACTCCAACTCAAAAAAACAAGACAAAACAAACAAAAAAACCAACAAAAACTGTATGATCATGCAAAAACATGAATGAATCTCAAAAACATTATGTTAAATAAAAGAAACCAGATACAGAACTCAGTAAGAAATTAACATACAGATGCCAATGACCATCATATACAAAAAAATGATCAAATTAGAGTACATAATGGTGAATAAAAACCCATTTACAAAAACATTAAACAGCTAAAGTGCTTATAAATAAACTTAGCAGTAAGTGTGAAACACATATATGAAGAAAACTTTAGTAACATCTCAAGAGACACAAAATTGTATTTGAACAAATGGGAAAACATCCCTTGGTCTAGGTCAAAATGAGTCGACATCATAAAAATGCCTGTTCTTTCTAAGTGAATCGATCCACCATATACTGCAATACTAATAAACACGACGTGCAGACTATTCATGCAGCTAGCAAGTTTATACCAAATATGAAAAATAAGTATGCAATGGCAGCTGCAAAAACATGAGGGAAAATGCCAGGGGAGGGGACTGCCTTATTCAATATCAAAAGACACTCTCAAGCCTCTATAATTAAAAGTGTTTGGTAGTGGCGCACGCATGGACATATCCATCAATTGATGAGACTGGGAAATCCAGAAACAGATCCAAGTACAAATGGAAATCTGACGCATGAAAAAGGTGTCATCAGCCGGGCTTTGTGGCTCAGCCTGTAATCCCGCGCTTTGGAAGGCTGAGGTGAGTGAATTGCCTGAGCCCACGGGTTCGAGACCTGCCTGGGCAACTTGGCAGGACCTCATCTCTACAATAAATAAAAAAAATTAGCCGGGTGTGGTAGCGCACGCCTGTAGTTCCAGCTAGTTGGAAGGCTGAGGCGGGAGGATCGCCGGAGCCCAGCAGGTCGAGGCTGCATTGGCCAGGAGCGTGCCACTGCACTCCAGTCTGGGTGACAGAGTAAGACTCCAACTCAAAAAAAAAAAAAAAGAAAAAAGAAAAAGGTGTCATCTCACATTGCTGGGGCAGGGCTGGGTTTTTCATAGATGGTGCTATATTAAGAGATTTTGCTATTGTTGCTTTTTGTTTGTTGAATCAGAGTTGGATAATCTACAAGATGAAGGCTCCTCCTTTAGTTTATTAAGTTGAGGGGTATTTCCTGATGTCGGCGTCTCACTTACTCCCAGACTGCCCGTGACAGGCAGCCCGTCCTCTCATGACACAGATGGGAATCGATCTGCTATGATTCTATTTAGGATTGTCTTGAGCAGCTGCACAAGCGAGAAAGGGCAACACTTCTCCTTCAAACTGTCTGCATCAGGCTTTTGTACCGACACTTCCCTGACCACAGAATGAACAGAACAGCTTTCCATCCTGTTCTGTGCCTGGAATGGTTTAAACAGTTTGTGTATTTTGTTTCTTAAAGTTCTCCTGAAACGTGCTTTTAAAAGCAAGTAGACCAGATACCTGCCTCCCCTTTCTGGGAGACGACTTCCCATTTTTCCTTACCAGCACAATCATGCTTTTGCTCGGAGGAGCATCTCACCTACCTAGAGATGGCTCCTTCACAGACTCTCGCACGAAGCAATTAGCCAGTGAGCAAATGCTGGCGCTTGAGGACTCTTCTTCCTGATGTGAGGACACCCTAGTCCTGCATGAAATGCAGACAAGAGGCTGCCCATGGAGCAACCGGCTGGAAGGAGAATGGTAGGGTCGACTGTGGAGGGTCCTGAGCCTTGGGGACTCTGGGAGCCCCTTGCATAAGCCCTGAGCTCCAGCCCCTGCAATCATGGTCCAGGTCCTTGTCTCGGGACCAGATGCAACTGACCACACTGCAAAAGGTTTCTTCCAGGCAACGCCTTGTCTTTTTTGTTTTCCCCTACTTTTTTCTCCAGTTAATTTTGTTGTCGACCTTCTGCCTTTCTGGGTTGAACTTGCAGAATGCCACGTTTGTGCTCTGACATTTCTGTTTTCCTCGTTGCTGGTGTCACGGTGTGGGGGAGAGGTGCAGCTGCTCACCAGGGTCCAGTTCAAGCCAGAGGTTATGTGTCCTTCCTACAGACACCATCACACCACTGGCAGGAAACCCACGTGCACAAGGACGCAGGCTTGACCCTCAGTGGCTTTGCTCCCACTCGACCTTGAGGGATGAGCCACCCAGTGTTCTGCCTGTTGTGACGCTCTGGATGACTTTTGTGACACAGAGTGCAGACACCAGGTCTGAATTTGTGTTGAGCTGTCTGAGCAAGAGATCCAAGTTTCAGGAGGCAGCCCCGGACCGGATGAAGAAGCTGGGGAGCCCCGCGGAGCTGTTGTGGCAAAGTAGCTAGTTATGGGTGACAGATCAGGCTGATTCTGTAAAGGGCCTGGCATCAGAGCAGGGACCACATCGTCACCATTCTCCCCGAGTGCCAGTTTTTAAAGACTGTGAAATGGACACATCTGCATCCACCGGAACACCTTAAAGAACCAACACAAGCTATAGTGTTTGTACTTTTAATTCCTGTGCAGTTAGTTCCAGGGAAAGTGTCGGCTCCACCCGCTTGTCTCTGAAGCATAAATGGAAAGCCCGGTGTGTCTGCCTGGACCTCGTCCTGGAGGCCATTCACAGGCATGGAAAGGGCCTGGTCTCCCCAGAGGCTCTTTTCTCAAACACAAAGCGGGGGAGGGAGGAAGCAGAAAACAGGGAACATTCGGGATTTGCTTGTTTGTAGCACTGAGAAAGGATCAAATTTGCCTCATATGACGATCCACAGAAAGGAAATCGCTCTTTTCCTCCCAGCGGTTGAATGAATCACTGGGACATGAAGCAGGTCCCCTCGGAGGGAGTGGAACAAACCCAACATCTATGGAAGGCACAGCCTGCAGGTCGGCCAGTGTGGATAATCATCTCTCATCACTTCCCGTGCCGCTCTAGAGATAACACACCTAGAAGCAAGCGCCACCAGCTTGGAGACAATTTTCTTGGAGAATTTTTAGTGACTTTAGTTCAGGCACTTGTGACCAGGCTGGGACCCACTCAGGTCCAGATTTCAACGCCCCAAATGACCGACCCAACAAAGGCAATGCATTCTTGAAATGACAGTTGTCGGGTTTTTTAAAGTTTTTAGAATTATGATAGTGATGACTAAATTGGCTTCTTTTCATGGCCAAATTCCTGACTTTTAATGTGATTTACTCTCCAACATGACTGGCAGATAAAGAAGGAAAACCCAAAATATTTTATGACCCTGTAAAGCTGTCTGGTGTCTTTTAAAACAACTACCTGCTCTGTTTGAAGTCCAGGGCTACCGTCCCTAAAACTTCATCTACATATCAAAAAAGCTCTGCTCCTTTATCTTCCTCATGCTGCCTATTTCTTTTATGGCTTTCAAGCTTCTTTAGATAACTAACTAGTTGTCAGTCAGAAAACCTTTGAATCCACCTGCAGCCTATAGCTCCCACTAGGAAATGTCCTGCCTCCCTGGACTGAACCAGTGTAAGTCTCACACGTGCTGACTGATGGCTTCTTGTAACATCTGTCCTCCTAAATTGTATATAGCCAAGCTACCATTCAACCACAGTCACGTTCTCAGAGTCTCCAAGGCCATAGGCCAGGGGTCTAGGTCCTCGAGTTTGGACAGAATAACCAACCAAAAAATAGGTTACAGAGTCTGCCATCTTTCCATCAACAATAAACTATACATAACATGAAATTCATCATTTTAACATTTGGGGCACAGTTCGGTAGCATCAAGCACATTCACATTGTTGGGCAACCTTCACCACCCTCCATCTCCAGAACTTTCCACCTTCCCAAAATGAAAGTCTAGCTCCATGACTAACTCACCCCCAGCCTTCCCCAGCCCCTGGCACCCACCATTCTACTCTCTGTCTCTGTGGATTTGCATACCTAGGTGCCTCACACGAGAGGACCCCAACAGCATTTGTCCTCTTGTGACTAGCTTATTTCACTTAGCACAACGTCTTCAAGGTTCAGCCACATTGTGGCATGTGTCCCAATTCCCTTCCTTCCTTATCTCCCTTCCCCAGCCCTGGCAGCCACCCCTTTACTCGCTGCCTCTTCAAGTTCCACTTTTTCGGATTCCAGGCACAACTCCTGCAGCATCTGTCTCTCTACCTGACTTATTTCACTCAGCATAACGTCCTCCAGGGCCATCGTGTTTTGCAGAAAACAGGACTTGCTTCTCTTGGGGGCCACAGAGTGCTCCGTGGTGCACGTAGAAGGCATCTACTTCACCCATCCATCCACTGACGGGCACTCAGGCTGTGTCCACATCTCGGCGACTGTGGCTAGTTCTGCAACAACACGGGGTACAGATGTCTCAGACAGTCTGAGTTCCTTTCTTCTGAACACCCAGCAGTGGGACTGCTGAATCGTGTGGCAGTTCTGTTTTCGTCTTCAGAGGAGCCCCCAGACTTCTTCCGTAACGGCTGTCCCACTTTGCATCCTACCACGCGTACATGAGCACCCCTCTTCTCCATCTCCTCACCAGCAGGCTATTTTTTGTGCTTATGATCATGGCCATTCTAGCAAGTGTGAGGTGCTATCTCACTGTGATGTTGGTTTGCATTTCCCTGGTGATTTGTGATGTTGAGCATCTTTTCGTACACCTGTTGGGTAGTGTGCATCCTCTTTGGAGAAATGTCTGTTCACATCCTTTGCCCAGTATTCATTTGTTTGTTTGTTTGTTTGCTTTGTGCAGTCTCACTCTGTTGCCCAGGCTGAAGTGCAATGGCACTATCATGGCTCACTGCAGTCTCAACCTCCTGGGCCTGGGTGACACCTCCATCTTCCAAGTGGCTAGGACTACAGGCGTGTACCACCACACCCAGCTAACTTTTTTTTTTCTTGTTTGCAGAGAGATGAGGTCTATGTTGCTTAGGCTGGTCTCAAACTCCTGGGCTCAAGCAACTCTCCTGCCTCAGCCTCCCAAAGTGCTGGGATTATAGGCATGAAGCACTGTACCTGGCCCTTTGCCTATTTCTTAATCAGGTCATCTGCCTTCTTGCTATTGAGTTGAGTTCCTTGCATGCTCTGGTTACCAAGCCCTCACCCGAGAATGGTTTGTGAATTCCTCCTCCCGTTCTGCAGGCTGCCTCTTCACTCGGCTGGCTGTTTCCTTTGCTGTGCAGACATGCTTTAGTTTGGTATGAGCCTGCTCATCCATTTTGCTTTTGTGTTCCTTCCTTGTTTAGGTGGATGGTGTGCACTGTGTGTACACCCCTGCTTTGCTTACCCATTCATCTGTCAGAGGCCTGGGCAGTCCCTTGCTTGGCTTGGTGAACAAGGCTGCTGCGGACACCATGTACAGGTGAGGTTGCACACTCCAAGAAGGCAGGCACCTGGGATGGATGCTCATTTCAGCAATGCTTTGCTCCTCCCTGCAGTCCCCATATTTGATGCAAGAAGAGTAGAAACTTGCGATGAGGTTTACATGTGTACTTTGTGCCCCTCAGAGCTGGCAGTCTTAAAAAAGAAAGATGGCACCCTGAGCCCTCGACCGGCACTGACCGCCAAGCTCACACACACAGCTTCATGTGCTTCACCTTGGAAATCTTGGTGTTCTCGTCCTCCCTGTGGGATACCTGTTTCTGAGAGTATTCTGTGTTTCTCCCCACCCACACTCAGGGGGTCTGGGCCCTGGGCTGGTGCCGATGGAGGTTCAGCCACAGAGGGAGGGTGGGATAATACCTCCCCTTCCCATGAGGTGCTGGGCACAGTCGAAGCAACCAGGAAAATCCAGCCCAGAGCCTGGCACCCACAGGACTCAATGGCAAGACCCCTTTCTCCACAGCAGCTCATACCATCATCAGGATCCCACATTTGTGCCTGGGAAGGGGCATGGGTGACCGGACCCACTGCTGCCCCTACAGGCTGGCCCGGATTAGTGGTCCCGACGGGCTGCTGTCCAGCTCCCACCTCAGGCCCCTGCAGCCCCTCCCTCCCCAAGATTTAGGCAGGAGTCTGGTAGGGAGGACACAAGGTTGCACTGAAGGGTTGTTAGAAAACAAGGCATCGCTTTCCCTTGTTCACCGCTGCCGCTTCCTTCTTCTGCTGCTCCTGGTGCTGCTTGTATGCTCGTTCGGTGCAGACCTGGTGGTACCTCTTTGGTGAAGCGGCTGCTGAGGAGACTCCGGCGCTCGCCATGGCCAATGAAAAGCCCGAGGAAGGAGTCAAGACTGAGAACGATCATATCCATTTGAAGGTGGCAGGGCAGGGTGGCTCTGTGGTGCAGTTTAAGAGGAAAAGGCATAAACCACTTGGTAAACTAATGAAAGCCTATTGTGAACGACAGGGTCTGTCAATGAGGCAGATCGGATTCCGATGTGATGGGCAGCCAATTGATGAAACAGACACACCTGCACAGTTGAAAACGGAGGATGAAGACACAATTGATGTGTTCCAGCAGTAGGCAGGAGGTGTCTACTAAAAAGGGAACCTGCTTCTTGACTCCAGAACTCTGTTCTTACAGACCAAGATTACGTTCTCAGTTAGAAACCTGCAATTTGGTTCCACCACATCCTGACGGCTACAGCACAGTTTTCCTTAGTCTTTCATTTTCCCCTTCCCCATTCCTCTATTGCACATAAAGTAACCGATGCGTGTGCACACGCATATTGCAATTTTTTTTAACTAAATGGCCAATGGTGTGTTTTGATTGACATCAAGTAGAGATGGGATGGGAACAAATACTGGGTCTGTGAAAATACCCCCCTTCACCATTAGTGGCATGCTCATTCAGCTCTTACCTTTCTATTACAGTAAGTTATTTTGCTCTCACTGTTTTCACAAAAAGACAACAACATAAAAAAATCCTTGCATATCTTGTCCAGCTGGAGAATTTTAATGTTTTTCGCTTATCATTGTAAAACCAAGGACAATTTTATAACTTTTTTTGTACGTAGCTGTTACATGTAGGGCAATCTGTCTTTAAGTACGGATAAATTACTCTAAAAAAAGAATCCTAGATAGTTTTCCCTTCAAGTCAAGCATCTTGTTGTTTAAATAAACTTAATGTTAAGACAAAAAAAACAAAAAAAACAAGGCATTGATTCTGCTCATACACGAGAGCATCCACATGACAGGAGACCTAAGTTGTCGGTGAGCATCAATAGCAACCAGGGCCCGCGGGGCCAGGGAACATCTGCTAGACAGGATAGAGATGCCGTCGGACCGTATGCTGGGCAGGGGTGGGCAGGGGTGGCGGTGGTCTCGCGTCCAGCCTGCGCAGTGGAGGGGAGCGGCAGCCTTGTTGGGTGCCACGGGCCCTCAACCCAGAGTAGCCCCTGGTGCTGCCATGAGGGGGGTGCCTGCCCCCTCCTGACACAGCTTTTCCCAATTCGGTGGTTGCTGCATACTGATGATGTCCTGCTAATAATAGTTCAAAGACCAAAGACATTGTCAAGGCTTGAGTACATAAAATGTCTTCTTAAAAAAGATTTTACGAGATTAGTCACAACCAAGCACAACCTTAATTTTAACTCACAAGGCAGATTTTTTTTTAAAGACCATAAAATGCTGTTTGCCTTGTCATATGGATTCAATATCAGATCGACTTTCTGGTCCGGAATCGTCACGCCAAATACTTTTACACATGTGGGACCATCTTTCAAATATGCATCTTGAACGTTTGTTTGTTTTCTCTCTCTGTCTCTTCTTAATCCTACAAAAGTTTTGCTTTTTTTT
>CAUYQG010128738.1:0-18810 GCA_963574415.1 Tarsius wallacei
CTCTGTCGCCCAGACTGGAGTGCAGTGGCCGCTCCCGGCCACCGCAGCCTCGACCTGCTGGGCTCCGGCGATCCTTCCGCCTCAGCCTTCCGAGTAGCTGGAACTACAGGCACGCACTACCACTCCCGGCTAATTTTTGATTTATTGTATAGACGAAGTCTCGCCAAGTTGTCCAGGTAGGTCTCAAACCCGCCTCGGCCTCCCAAAGTGCTGGGATTACAGGCTGAGCCACTGAGCCTGGCTGGAGGCAACCTTTGAACTCTCAGTGGAGGTAGCAATGCCTCCAAAGCCCCTGCACTCTGCACACCTGCAGAATTGGCACCACAAGGATGTCACCAAGGTTTACTGCTGTGCCTTCAGGAGCAGAGGCCCAAGCCACACCTGGGCCCAATTGAGCCATGGGCAACCAAGGAGTGCTACACCAGATAGCCGGGAACGGCGACCTGAGGCATCTCTTGGGCTGCTGAGAGCTGTTGTGCTTTCCTTAGGCACAAGCACTCCAGACCTGTGATGGGAGTGGCAGCCTTAAAGATCTCAGAAATGCCTTCAGGGTCATTTTCCCCATTTTCCTGATGCACAACATCTGGCTTCCTTGTATCCATACTATTCTCCTTATCAAATTGTCACTTGGCCAGGTCTTTGGTATTCTTTCCCAAAAACACTTTTGCAACCTGGTCAGGGTTAAAGCAAAACTAAAATGGAGACCAGGCCTGAAAAGTTCCTAAGCAGACAAAACCAAAGGCCTCAGAAATAGCCTAAATCAGCCGGGTTCGGTGGCTCAGCCTGTCATCCCGTGCCTTGGGAGGCTGAGGTGAGTGGATTGCCTGAGCCCACGGGTTCGAGACCTGCCTGGGAAACTTGGTGAGACCTCATCTCTACAATAAATCAAAAAATTACCCGGGCATGGTGGCGCATGCCTGTAGTTCCAGCTACTTGGAAGGCTGAGGTGGAAGGATCACCTGAGTCTGAAGGATCACCTGAGCCCAGCAGGTTGAGGCTGCAGTCGCCATGAGGGTGCCACTGCACTCCAGCCTGGGCAACAGAGCGAGACTCCAACTCAGAAAAAAAAACAACCCAAAATGAAATAGACTAAATCTTGCTTAAACTGAAAATATAAGCAAAATTTAACTTGGATAATTTTTTTTTTTTTAATTGAATTGGATTCACTCACCTTGGCATCCCAAAGCATGGGATTACAGGCTGAGCCACCAAGCCCGGCAGATAATTTCTTATATATGCTTATGCTAGACAAAACTAAACTTAACCCCAGCCAATCATAAGCAGCCAACTAACATATGATTACGTGATTAGGGACTATCTTAACAAGTACCTTAAAAAGGCAAATTTATAGCCTGGCACAGTGGCTCATGCCTATAATCCCAGCACTTTGGGAGGCCGAGGTGAGAGGATTGCCTGAGCCTGCAGGTTTGAGACTAGCCTGGGCAACTTGGTGAGACTTCATCTCTACAATAAATCAAAAAATCAGCTGGGCGTGGTGGCACGTGCCTGTAGTTCCAGCTACTTGGAAGCCTGAGGTGGAAGGATCGCCTAAGCCCAGCAGATCCAGGCTGCGGTGGCTGTGAGCGTGCCACTTCACTCCAGCCTGGGTGACAGAGTGAGATACCAACTCAAAAAAAAAAAAGAAAAGAAAAAGGCAAATTTGTTATTGCAAACAAATCAAGTAATTTCTTTATTTTCCTTACATATTTTCCCAAGAAATACTGGCCTTTTAAAATTTTTTATTGTTATTTTTTGGAGACAAAATCTTGTTCTGTCACCCAGGCTGGAGTACAGTGGGGCAATCATAGCTCGCTGCAACCTTGAATTCCTGGACTCAGGCAATCCTCCCTTCTCAACCTCCCAAGCAGTAGAATTACAGTTGTGTACCACCATGCTCAGCTAACTTTTTTAAATTTTATTTTTTTAGAGACAGAGTCTCGCTATGTTGCCCAGCCTGGTCTCAAACTCCTGGCCTCAAGCAGTCCTCTTTCCTTGGCCTCCCAAATTACGGGGATTACAGTTGTGATCCACTGTTCCAGTCTGACATTTTTGTCATTAGAACACTAGACTTGACTGGGTGTGGTGGCTCAAGCTTGTAATCCTAGCACTTTGGAAGACCAAGGCAAAAGGATTGCCTGAGCTCTGGGGTTCAAGACCAGCCTGAGCAACTTGGTGAGACCTGGTCTCTACAATAAATCAAAAAAATCAGCTGGGCATGGTAGCACACACCTGTAGTTCCAGCTATTTGGAAGGCTGAAGTGGAAGGATGGCCTAAGCCCAGCCAGGCAAGGCTGTGGTGGCCATGAGCATGCCACTGCACTCCAGCCTGGGCAACAGAGTGAGACTCGGACTCAAAAGAAAAAAAAAATCACTAAACTTTTTTTGGTCTGGTGCTCCCCAATTTATGAATTGCTTCTCACTCAATTAAATGCTTTAAAATGCTTTGGGAGGTTGAGGTGAGTGGATTGCCTGAGCCCGCAGGTTCGAGACCCGCCTGGGCAACTTGGCGAGAAAAAAATAAAATTGTATTGTACCCCAGATGTTTTTTAGCACCAGGCTGAGAATTTTCCAGATCTTCTACTTTCCTTTTAATTCTATCTTTAATTCATCTCTTTTTGCATTTTAGTATAAGCAGTCAAAAGGAACCAGGCAGCATCTTCAACACTTTGGTTACATAGTTATTCTGCCAAATATCCTAATCATCCCTTGCAAGGTCTGCCTTCCACAAAGCTTTAGGACAAATTAGCCAAGCTCTTTGCAACTTTGTAACAAGAATGTTCTTTCTTCTGGTTTCCAATACTTTGTTCCTCATTTCCATCTGAGACCACATCAAAATGGCCTCAGCTGTGCATATTTCCCCCAGCATTCTGGGCACTACCAACACTTAATTAATCTCTTAGAAGATTTAAGTTCTTCCACAGCTCTCTTATTCTGAAGTCTCACCAGAATCACGCTTAATACTCTGCTTCTTTCATGGCAATCCCTTAGAAGCCCTTTGTTCATTTAAGATCAAGGCACCAGCAAATTTGGTGTCTGGTGAGGGCCCAGTCACTCTTTCAAGCTGATTCCTTGTCTTCATGTGGTGTATGAAGGGCAAAAAGGGAGAAATGGTATGTAAAACCTCTCTTAGAAAGCATGGATCCGGCTTAGGAGGCCACCCTCATGACTTATTCACCTCCCAAAGGCTCCACCTCTTAATAATATCACATTGAGGGTTCCGTTCCAACATGAAATTTGGAGAGGACACAAACATTCAAACCACAGCACTGAGTGAAGGTGAGGTGAACAGCACAACTTCCACTGCTTGCAAACGCATGCTAGATACGTGGCATATGTGAGATGCAAATTTCTATTATTTCAGCCACTGAGAATTTAGGGTTTGACTGCTGGCATAGCCAGTATTAACCCCTGAGTACTACTACAACTGCTATTATTTATCTGAAGCCTTTTATGTGTCCTAGGCTGTGTGCAATAGTGATTTTTTTGTTGTTGTTAAAACCCTGACAATTCGCTTTCCTTGCCAAAAGGGAGTCATGTTCAATATTTATTCTGAACTATTATAGTCAATCTCACGAGATAGGTTCCCTTCCATGAAAAAGCAGTGGCTCAGGCCGGGCTCAGTGGCTCAACCTGTAATCCCGCACTTTGGGAGACCGAGGTGAGTGGATTGCCTGAGCCCGCGGGTTCGAGACCTGCCTGGGCAACTTGGTGAGAGCTCATCTCTACAATTAATCAAAAAATTAGCTGGGCATGGTAGCGCACGCCTGTAATTCCGGCTACTTGGAAGGCTGAGGCGGAAGGATCGCCGGAGCCCAGAAGGATCGCCGGAGTCCAGCAGGTCGAAGCTGCGGTGGCCGGGAGCGGCCACTGCACTCCAGTCTGGGTGACAGAGTGAAACTCCAACTCAAAAAAAGAAAAAAAAAGCAGTGGCTCTAAGTTGATAGAAATCTTGAAATGTTAGCGAGTAAAGAAGGATTTTTGGCTTATTCTAGAGGACTGAACGAGGATGACGTTCTTATCCTGATTCTAGGGTTGTGTGAGTAGATAATTTAATCTACCTTATTTTCCCCAGAAGTAAAATTAGAGGTGATATTTTGCTCCTAATGTCACGAGGCTGTTGTGATGATCAAAATGAGTTGACTGTACGAATTGCGAAGCATTTATATAAATATAATCTGACTATTTTCACTGAATCTAAGATACTACTGCTTGAAAGGCACAGCATTTGCTACTAAGAAAGAAAATAATGCTGTAAATTCATCTTTGGCACAACAAAATCTTGTCATCAGCCCTCACTAAAAGTACTCGTTTCCATTTGTGTCAACATTGATTTTTATCACGTATCACCCTTGTGCATTAATAAAAGGAAAATATCCAGGAAATTATTCAGCAGGCCAGAACGTCTTCACATTCAGAATCTGAATCACTTTTGACTATGAGTCATTGGCGTCTGTGCTTTTCAATGCAGTATTACAAGTGTTGCATCAAGAATACTGGTGACGCAGCATTCCTCAGGCAGGTCTCAACCATTTTTTTTCTGAGGTTTTTCCCAGGCCTCTGACACTCATTCTGTAAGTTTTGGTACTTTCTTGATCTTACTGCAAAGTGTCAGTGGCTCAGTCTGTAATCCCGTGCCTTGGAAGGCTGAGGTGAGTGGATTGCCTGAGCCCGCGGGTTCGAGACCCGCCTGGGCAACTTGGCAAGACCTCGTCTCTACAATAAGTAAAAAAAAACTAGCCAGGCATGGTAGCACACGCCTGTAGTTCCAGCTACTCAGAAGGCTGAGGCGGAAGGATCACCGGAGCCCCGCAGGTCGAGGCTGCGGTGGCCGGGAGCGGCCACTGCACTCCAGTCTGGGCGACAGAGCGAGACTCCAACAAAAAAAAAAAAAAGAACGTTTTCAGGCTGCAACTAGGCTTCCTAATTTGTTCATATGGTCCTTAAGACAGCACACTGAAATGTCCATGGGTGTCAGTTGCTCAGTCACGCCACCAGGAATAACAACCGAGTTTGTGCGTGAGCAGACAATGAAAACTACCCCAGACAATGACAACTACATCACAACTGCTGCGCACCAGCAACAATTGTAAAATACCATCGGTTAAAAGCCATGCCTCGATCTCACAAATGACAATGTATGTGTCTCGCAATAGACAAGTGCAGTTTTGTTATTTTACGAATAAGGATGTAGAATTACAAGGCCCCGAAAACCTCTGCTACCCCGGAATTCACAGGTCATTCCTTCGTCTCTATCCCACTGTTAGCACTCAAGTCCAAGCCTCTGTAATCTTAAGTCTAGGACAAGACCATGGAAGGACCTGCGGTGTAGGGAAAAGGGATTTCGCTTTGGTGTCTGAAGACCTGGGTCTGACTCTCAGCCTGGGAGTTTTTCGGATGTGCCATTTTGGGGAGGTCAAGTCACTACTCTGGGGGAGATATCTGATTCACAAGGTATGGTGGAGGGAAGGGGCTTAATGTATGCAAAAGCACTGTGTAAACTGTAAAATCTACATACAGCATAGATTTGCATAGATTTTTACAATTACGAACTGTATAGTTTAAACTCTAAAATCTATATACAGTATTACACAGTATACAAGGGGAAGAGATTTATTATTTGTTGAGTGCCAGGAACCGTGCTGTGCTGGGTATTCGGCATGTGTTATCTCATTTGATCTGATGTCCATGCTAAGGCAATCCTGTGTTTTGTTGGTCACCTTGCCAGCTAATGCATTCTATGCTGTTATTTTTTCTTTCTGAAATACCCTTCTCCTTGCCTCATGCTTTAAAGCAGAAATCTTCTGTGTATCACAAACAAGTCAATAACTGTGAGCTCATCTTGCCTTGTAGCCAGACACATTTAAAATGAGACCTTTAGCCGGGCTCGGTGGCTCAGCCTGTAATCCCGCGCCTTGGGAGGCTGAGGTGAGTGGATTGCCTGAGCCCGCGGGTTCGAGACCCGCATGGGCAACTTGGTGAGACCTCATCTCTACAATAAATCAAAAAAAAATTAGCCGGGCATGGTAGCGCACGCCTGTAGTTCCAGCTACTTGGAAGGCTGAGGCGGAAGGATCGCTGGAGCCCAGCAGGTCGAGGCTGCAGTGGTCGGGAGCGGCCACTGCACTCCAGTCTGGGTGTCAGAGTGAGACTCCAACTCAAAAAAAAAAAATTAAAAAATAAAATAAAATGAGACCCCTAGGCATCCAGTGTACTGCCTTTCCTGTAATTCTCACTAGCCCCAGGACTGAGGTAGAAAGTTTTTACTTACGGTAAAAAAAAAAAAAATCCAAAATGAATCCAAGGTTCAGAGTGTTAAATTAAAGAAGCATTAGATAATTTATACAGATTCAGGTGCACAAAAAGTTGATATCCAAAAAACCCGGCCATAAAAACCAGAGAGAGGCCCCAGGCTGGAGTGCAGTGACACGCTCACGGCCACCACAGCCTCGACCTGCTGGGCTCAGGCGATCCTTCCACCTCAGCCTTACAAGTAGCTGAAACTATAGGCGCATGCCACCACACCCAGCTCATTTTTTGATTCACTGTAGAGATGAGGTCTCGCCATGTTGCCCAGCTGGTCCCGAACCTATAGGCTCAGGCAATCTCACCTCCAAAGTTCTGGGATTATAGGCATGAGCAACTGCGCCAGGCCGGGGGGCTGTAATTCTATCCATGGGAGAAGAAGTTACTGCAAGAAATTTAGTCCTAGGAAGCAGATGTCAGGAATGCCCCCCCTCTGATTGCCCTTGAGACTGACTTTTTGAACTAATGACCTGGCTTCCTCATGTTTTTCTAGCAGGGAGAATTGGAGTCCTTGAAGTGGAGTGAAGCTTAATCTGCAAGTTAGGGTTTTAGAGTCTAACTCCAAAGCTAGAGGGATATTAGGCACATCGTCCCAGGAGGCAAATGAAGATCTATCTTGAAATATTAATAGGTGAGGGTAAGGCGGGGGTGGTGGTAAAGCAGTAAACTTTATTTATTTACTGTTTCAAATTTTTGAAAATTTTATTTACTGTTTCAAATGTCCTTAGGATAAAGTAGCAAAGACTCATCTCAAGGCTACCTTCCCTCTTAGGATGCCTTCTTCAACTCAATGTAACATTCATGTCATTCCCTCATTATTTTATGTGTATGTGCTTTGACTCCCCATTACCATTTTTAGCTTAAGAGCAATATTCTGCATGTGAAATACCTAGCATAATGCCATGTAGAATTCAGAACATGTATTCATGTCATCTCTTTCTGTTTGAATCTGGCAGGGCTTCTATCTCGCATGATCTCCACAGAGGTGAGGACCAAGATTCCTCTTTGCCATCAGCCCATGTTTTTCCGAGAACCCAACCACTCCAGAAAATCTATTTTATTTGCAGAACTATTGCAAAATCTGACACTCCTCTTCACTTCACTGGAATGCCCTTGTAATTGCCAAACGTTGCCTTGCCTCGTGGAAATTCTTGGCCAGACCTATGGATTGCCAGACCTTGCAGCTGTTGATGCTTGAAGTCCAATTCTCCTATAACATTAAATCCAGCAACGTTTCCTAAAGACCCAGTAAAAGCAGGCAACTGAGCTAGTTACCGCTGAAGGTATGAAGGTATGAAGCCCTCAAGTAGTGAAGAGTTTATATAAAAATAAACATGAATACTTAAGTAGCTGGCACGGGCTTTTTGTGACAATTATGAATAGAGTAATTAACAAAGGCATGATACAGGAGGAAAAATGCCTATAAGGACTCACTGGAGGGAGAGACATCAATTCTTCCTTTTAAACTAGAAGGCCAAGAGCCCAGTATAGGAGGAGTTCACCACGCTGTTTCCCTTCATGTCAGCATTTTGGAGTACAATTATGGAAAAGATAAAATGTTCCTGTTCCTTACTCATCTCTTGTGTGCCTTGGGCTACCTCTCCCGGATTTTAGGTTCTCTCTTAACCTGAGGCTACTTAATGACACCATTGAGGTTTCTGCCCTGGGAAAGGTCCGCCTCCTTTCCACTGTTAAATCTCGGTTATGCCTGTACTCTTGTCGATTTTGTTTTCAGGTTTTCTAGACTTGGAAACCATGGACTGGGACCAGGTCACAAAGATACTGTTTGTGGGCCGGGCACAGTGGCACAAGCCTGTAATCCCAGCACTTTGGGAGGCCGACGCAAGAGGACTGCCTGAGCCCAGGGGTTCGAGACCAGCCCGGACAACTTGGTGAGACCTCGTCTCTACAATAAATCAAAAACGTGGCTGGGTGTGGTAGCACGCACCTGTAGTTCCAGCCCCTTGGAAGACTGAGGCGGGAGGATCGCCTGAGCCCAGGTTGAGGCTGTGGTAGCTGTGAGCATGCCACTGCACTCCAGCCTGGGTGACACAGTGAGACTCCAACTAAAAAAAAAAAAAAGATACTGTTCATGCTGTCACAACTTACTTCCCCTAGCATGTTGAGCCAGAACATGTATGATTTCTACTCATGCTCGCCTTTCTACCTGGAATATAATCTCCCCAGAAGAGCCTTATCTTCTGAGATGAAGAGACTTTGTCAAAAGCTGTGCCACAGCCGCAGCCTCCAGCTTCTTCACCTTGTGTCCCCCGTTCCTCCCTAACCTCTCTCCTTTGGCGACTTCATCTGTTTCCCTGTGAGGATGAATGTCGTTCCATTCCAAGTCTTCAATCAATGTGTTCTAAAAGGGGAGGAAGCCTAAGAGTATGAGTCAACTTTATTCCTGGGAGTGAACCCTGTTTGTTCTCGTGCTAGTTACCCTGAGGAACAGGAAAGGGAAATGCAGCTTCCAGGTTTCTTGCTATTACAGGTGAGTGATTGACAGATCGACCCGTTTCGCTTATTTATTTATTTTATTTATTTTGAGTTGGAGTCTCACTCTGTGACCCAAGCTGGAATGCAGTGGCACACTCACAGCCACCTCAGCGTCAACCTGTTGGTCTCCGGTGATCCTTCTGCCTCAGCCTTCCAGGTAGCCAGAACTATAGGTACCTGCTGCCATGCCCAGCTAATTTTTTTATTTTTTATTGTAGAGACAAGGTCTTACCAAGTTGCCCGGGTTGGTCTCGAATCCATGGGCTCAGACAATCCACTCGCCTCAGCCTCCCAAAGTGCTGGGATTACAGGCTGAGCCACCAAGCCTGGCCTGTTTCGCTAATTTAGAAGAGACCATTTTTAAAAGAAAGTGCTGGGCTCCTTTTAGATGCACACAGGACATTACTAAATATTTATTTATGGTGCTTAATGTGTTACAACTGCCTTCATTGACCTTGGCATTAGCTTCTTAGACAAAAACAGAATCAGGCTAGCTCAGGAGATCCCAAGCATCTGCCTCATAGCCTTGTAGGTGAAAATGCTCTCCTTTGGCGTTACCAGGGGTGAACACTGTAACTGTGACCTGTCCACAGACCAGGAGCTCTTGGTCCTCACTTTATAGTGCAGTGTGCACCTGTATCTCTGTTAGAATGTGGGCTCCTAGAGGAGAAAATTCGTTTTATTTCTCTTTGTTCCCTTCCACATCTCAAGTGGTGCACTGCACATGCCGATGTTCAACAAATGTTTTTTAATCAGTCAAATGACCCTTGCTAAAATTATAGCCTGTCACTATTGTCTGGCTTTGTTGGTAAGGATAGCAACAATAGCAGTTACCTGGGACATCCATGAATGGCAACTCCTCTGAGAACCAGTGACATCCAAAGGAACACCAGGGACAGCTCAGACAGACCTGGGGATGGCTTTGAGGAATTACATCCAAAAGGAGTCTCTGGAGAACACCCACATTCAACAGCAGTGTCTCTGACTTTCAACACCCAGCAGACAGCCTCTGGGAGACCTTTCTCTGTGCCTCAGACCTCCTCTCTGAGGAAAGGGAGACTGTCTCTGGCCCAGCCTGTAACCTGGAGACATTTCCTGACATGAAGTTTGCTGAGAAACTGAGCAGATGCAATAGGAATGCCTGTGCTTGTCCCTGACTGCCTATTTTGGCCATCTCCCTGCTTTTAGATTTTGCAGTGGAGGCTTCAGACTTGAGCCAAGCTAAAGATACAGGAGAAGGATCTGGAATCTACCTCCATGGGTAGGGCCAATTAAGAGGGGAGTGCACAGAGGGGAATGTTGAAAAAACAAACTTCAAGAATCTGGAGCCCTCAAGGGGCCAAGTCTTCCTATTAAGTTAACCCTTAGGCTGGGCGTGGTGGCTCACGACTATAATCCCAGCACTTTGGGAGGCCGAGGTGAGAAGATTGCCTGAGCCCATGGGCCCAAGATCAGACCGGGCAACTTGGCGAGATCTCATCTCTACAGTAAATGGAAACATTATCCAGGCATGGTGGTGTGTGCCTGTAATTCCAGCTACTTGGAAGGCTGAGGCGCAAGGATCACCTGAGCCCAGTAGGTTGAGGCTGTGGTGGCTGTGTGTGTGCCACCGCACTCCAGCTTAGGCGATAGAGTGAGACTCCAACTCAAAAAAAAAAAAAAAAATGTTAACCCTTGAATGCTGGTGGGAGCTTCACTTGAATGTGTGAATGTTGGAGGGAGGTGGGATATTATAAGAAATCATAGTACCTTGGGCAAGGGGACTTGACAGTTGAGAACCCTGGTTGGCCTTCAGTGAAGAGAATCAGGAGCTATAGTTTGACTGCCCTGATCAGCCCTGTTAGAGATCTCTCGAGGGAGGAGCCGTGGGTATCATCCAGTGTATCTGGTGTTCTGTGTCCTGGTACCAGGGGCTCTGGGTCCACCTGAGGTTCTTCCGTTCTCGTCATGCTTTCCCAGTTTGGCAGCACGATAGTGCTGGAAAAGTTCCGCCCCCGACCCCGTTCCCAGGACCCTCCTCTTTTTCCCTGTGCTCTGAAGATGCCAAAGGAGAGGCATTTGTCCACTCTGTTCTTTCCCTGAGCAGGGTGTCATGTTGTACATGCTGGCAGTGTGGCGTTGTTCTTCGTGACGTTAGGCTCTGCAGTTACCCTGGGTCCAGAGGTTCTGGGGGCAGCCGTCCTCCTTTAAGTCTTGCCTGCTCTAGCTAATAGGACTTCTTTCTCCTTCACTAGTTGTTATCGTCAGGAGACGCCCAGGCATTCTGGAAGCTCTGCATGGGAGCAGGAGCCACCGATGTTGCTGTAGCCGCCTGGATCTACGGCAAAGAGCCAAGGGGAAAAAAATGGCTTCACACCGTGTGCACCGACTCCCCCAGAGCTGGCACAGCCAGGGTGTCTGCAGAGCCATGTAAATCTTTCTCCAAGCAGTCTGTCTCTTTGGTAGCTAAAGAAACAGTGTTTGTTATCCTTTAGTTTTTGGGAGACAGGCAAAAATCCAGTGGCGACAGTCTCTGTTTCTGATTGGAGAGCCAGTCAGCAAAACCTTCAGAGAGGAGAAGGTGGGGGGGGGGTCCTGTCTCCTGCTGCCACTGTCAGTACTGTAGGGCCTCAGTGAGAGGACTTCCCACCAAGAACTTGGAACTCAAGTTGCCCTTTCGGATTTAAACCTTGAAATGAATGCACAATGGATCCAAGTAGAGTTATTCAGATTCTTAGTCAAGAGGAAGAATGACTCCCTGGGGGTCAAGATCATGCAGTAACCTAAAAAAAATTAACCCCGATTCAAGAAAAAACACATCAGTGAGAAGCAGAGCTGGGCAGCCCTGGAAAGTTAGAAGAAAGAGGGTCTCCGAGGCACGTGCTGGTGGTGTTTCTTCAAGTATTTGTAGGTGAGAGGCGGTCCTAGCCTGCCCGTTCTGGAGGCAGCCACGTCGGAGTCGAATGGGTTTACATCTATCATGGCCTGTAAATATTTATAACATAAAACAGCCTCCCTCGTTTCTGGTTCTATACTCTGCAGCAACCTACTCTCACCATCTGACTTCCCAAGTGCTAGTCACAGGACGAGAATGTTTTGGCCCTTGGCCATTGTATTTATATTTTTATTCAACACTTTATGAATAAACTGGTCTTCTGGTTTTGAATCCCAGCCTCTAGGAGTTGGGTCTGCTCAATAGTCTGTGTGTTCTCTGATTAGATTTCTTTGGGGGGGGGTTGTAATCTCACTCTGTCGCCCAGGCTGGAGTGCAATGGCACGCTCACAGCTACTGCAGCCTCCACCTGCTGGACTCAGGCAGTCCTTCCGCCTCAGCCTTCCAATAGCTGGAACCACAGGCATGTGCCACCTTGCCCAGCTAACTTTTTGATTTATTATAGAGGTGAGGTCTCGCCATTTTGCTCAGCCTGGTCTCGAACCCCTGAGCTCAGGCAATCCTCTCACCTCTGCTGGGATTACAGGCGTGAGCCACCTTGCCCAGCGCTGATTGGATCTCCAAGCCCATATGGCTGAGGACCAGAACTTCACCCTGGCGAATCACCAAGATGAGCCCATGCCATGGAGGAGCCCCTGGGGTCCCCCAACTCCCTGACTGGCTGGTTGTTGGTATCCCTCCCACTCAGACTTCTAAAGTTATCAGGCCTACTGGAGACTATATCTATATTCAGGGACTAGCAGGACAGAATTGTGTTTGGGATCTGGGTCTGGAGTCCTATAGACTTGGTGTACCTCCTTTCTGCCATTTTTACCTAAGCAAATTGTCTCAATCTTTTGTGCCTCAATCTTCTCATCTGTGATTGGGGAATGACAGAAGTGTCTACTTCATAGAATTGTTAAGGAAAAAATGAGACCATGTGAAGCACTTGACGTAGTACCTGATGTAAATAGATACTCAGTAAACACTAGTTCTCCTTGAATGGAAAAACTCAAACTGTCCTAGACTCTCACATCACAACAATCAACACAAAAGACTTCTGTGAGCAAGTGTTGGGGGAGGTTCCCCCATCCACCAAGCAGACAAGCCATTCTGCAGCAGACACCAGCTGGTGTCCTCTATCAATTCAATTCTGACTCTATCTACCCAGAGATAGCCTCAGAAACCACAGGCTGTGGTAGCTCATACCTCTAATCCCAGCAGTTTGGGAGGCCGAGGTGAGAGGATTGCCTGAGCCCGCGGGTATGAGACCAGCCTGGGCAACTGGGCGAGACCACATCTCTACAATAAATAAATAAATACGCAAACAAATAAATAAATTCGCCAGGTGTGGTGACGTGTGCCTATAGTTCCAGCTACTCGGAAGGCTGTGGCGGAAGGATCGCCTGAGCCCAGCAGGTCGAGGCTACGGTAGCCAGGTGCATGCCACCGCCCTCCAGCGAGAGAGTGACTCCAACTCAAGGAAAAAAAAAAGAAACCACAGGCTGAGCCCCCACTTCCAATGCCTGTTGAATCCCAGGTTATGTTACCTGTACCTGTGCTTCTGATAGGCAAGCTATAAATCAGGGGTCCCATGACTCCCTCCTTGGAATCTCCTAATTTGCTAGAGTGGCTCACAGAACTCAGGGACACTTATTTATGCTTCCTGGTTTATTATAAAGGACAGTACAAAGGATACAGATGAAGAGATGTACACGGTGAAGCATGTGGGAAAAGACATGCTGCTTCTGTGCCCTCCCCGGCATGCCACCCTCCAGAAACCCCCACGTGTAAGCTCTCTGGAAGTTCTCCAAACCCAGTCCTCCTAGGTTCTTATGGAGACTTTATTATGACTGATTAAAGCATTGGCCATCAGTAAGCAACTTAACCTTCAGCCCCTGGCCCCTATCTGGAAGTTGGGGCTGAAAGTCCCACCCCACCAATCCTGCCCTGGACTTTCGGTGACCAGACCCTGTTATGAAGACACCTAGGGGCTCCCAGCCACCAGTCATCTCATCAGCATACCAAAAGACATCACTTTGGTGAGTCTAAGGCTTTTAGGAGTTGTATGTAGGCCAGGTAATGGGGTTGAAGGCCAAATATTATATATATAGACTGTACATATATAGTATGTTATCTATTGGATCTTATATATTATATATAATATTTTTGTCTATTGTCTAATCCTAATATATATCATATATTTTACAATATCACACTTTTAAAAATAGCTCTCACTAGATGCCAGGTATTGTGCTGAGAACTAAAAAACGGGCCGGACGCAGTGGCTCACACCTATAATCCCAGCACTTTGGGAGACCGAGTTGAGAGGATTGCCTGGGCAACTTGCTGAGACCTCGTGTCTACAGTAAATCAAAAAATTAGCCAGACATGGTGGTACATGCCTGTAGTTCCTGCTACTTGGAAGACTGAGGCGGAAGGATCACCTGAACCCGGCAGATCAAGGCCACAGCGGCCGCGAGCATGCCACTGCACTCCAGCCTAGGTGACAGGATGAGACTCCAACTCAAAAAAAAAAAAACCTGATAAACTTGCCCAAAGTCAAACACTTGGCAAATGATAGAACAAGGCCAAAGCTCATGTGTTTGGCTAGTGGGTTAAGCTCTCTCTCATTGTTTAACAAATACAGCAAAATTTGTACTTCCAACTTGTGTTTTGCCCCCTTTAAAGGAATAGATTTGGGAGACTATACTTATTTCTAAACCTACTTAGAATTCCTCTTTTGGACTTAACTGAGAAATCTGTGATATATTATTTGAACATCCTTAACAAGGGCAAATCTTTATTTTTTATTTTATTTTTTTTTGAGGTGAGGTCTCACCAAGTTGCCCAGGCTGGTCTCCAACCCCCTGGGCTCAGGTAATCTTCTCACCTTGGCCTCCCAAAGTGCTGGGATTTCAGGCTGAGCCATCACGCCTGGCCCAAATCTTTGTGTGAGACTTGATCTATTAATAACCAAAACTTGTTCGGTGACAAGCACAGTAAATAGGCAGAAAGTTCCAATAGATGTCTTAGTCCATTTTCTGTAGTTGTAGTTGAATATATGAGGCTGGATAATTTATAAAGAATAGAGAGTTCTTACACTTCTGGGGGCTGAGAAGTCCAAGAGCGTGGCACCGACATCTGGTCGGGCATCTTGCTGGATCCTGACATGGCAGAGGATCTCAAACGGTGAGAGGTAGCCGGGCGTGGTAGCGCGCGCCTGTAGTTCCAGCTACTTGCAAGGCTGAGGCGAAAGGATCGCCAGAGCCCAGCAGGTCGAGGCTGCGGTGGTTGGGAGCGGCCACTGCACTCCAGTCTGGGTGACAGTGTGAGACTCCAACTCAAAAAAAAAAAACAAACGGGGAGAGGGCAAGAGCGTGTGTCAGCTCAGGCCTCTCTTCCTCTTCTTATAAAGCCACCAGGACCATAATGGGGGCTGTGCCTCAATTACTTTGTCTATTTTCTAATCCTAATTGCCTCCCAAAGGCTTCAACTTAAATCAGTGTAAGAATGTGGGGGTTACGTTTCTGACATATGAAATGTGGGGGCACATTCAAACCATAGCAACAGGGACTGCCATCTTTGGTGGGAAAACATGGCTTCGGAAGCAATTCCATGGTTTTGACTGAAGCAGCAAATACCTCATTGTCACAAAGCAATATCTATTGTTGCTGACTTCACTTTCCCGTCACATTAGCCTTTTATTGAAGGAAGTAAAGGAATTTGTGTGGTTATTAGCAAATTAGGTTAACTAGAAATGTACTAAACTATTGTAACTAAAGATTAATGAATGTGTTAACATAAAATAAAGAAAGGTTTCCACTGAAGGCCTTGGCCTCTTAATAATTCTTTCCTTGACATATATAAAGACCTAGAAAGTATGCTTGTCAAACCTATGAATCAAAGCTGGGAATGGGTGACTTTAAAAAAAGAGAGAGATTTAAATATTTTTTTTTGAGTTGGAGTCTCACTCACCCAGGCTGGAGTGCAGTGGCATGCTCATGGCCACCACAGCCTCGACCTGCTGGACTCAGGTGATCCTTTCACCTCAGCCTTCCAACTAGCTGGAACTACAGATGTGCACTGCCATGCCCAGCTTATTTTCTGATTTATTGTAGAGACGAGGTCTCACCAAGTTGCCCAGGCTGGTCTCGAACCCCTGGACTCAGGCAATCCTCTCACCTCAGCCTTCCAAAATGCGGGATTACAGGCTGAGCCACCAAGCCTGGCCTGAGATATAAAATTTATTTTTTGAGTTGGAGTCTCATTCTGTCACCCAGACTGGAGTGCAGTGGCCACTTCCAGCCACTGCAGCCTCGACCTGCTGGGCTCCGGCGATCCTTCCACCTCAGCCTTCCAAGTAGCTGGAACTACAGGCGCATACTACCACGCCTGGCTAATTTTTGATTTATTGTAGAGACGAGGTCTTGCCAAGTTGCCCAGGTGGGTCTCGAACCTGCGGGCTCAGGCAACCCACTCACCTCGGCCTCCCAAAGCACTGGGATTACAGGCTGAGCCACCGAGCCCGGCTGAGATATAAAATTTAACCGAGTTAAATATAAGATCTTGCACATCAAACTAAAAAGAAATAACTGCATAAGGACAAGATAAGCAATATAGCCTAGCAGACGTACATGAGAAAAATGCATTGTTTTGCTAGATGAGAATTTAATCTAAGTTAATGATTTCTAATAAAAATACTAAGGCTGGGTGCAGTGTTTCACACCTGTAATCCCAGCATTTGAGGAGACTGAGGTGGGAGGATTACTTGGGTTCAGGAGTTTAAGACCAGCCTGAGAAATGTACCACGGCCTTGTCTCTACAAAAAATAAAAAAAATTAGCCGGGCATGGTGGTGCATGCCTGTAGTCCCAGCTACTTGGGGAGGCTGATGAGAGGATCACCTGAGCCCAGGAGGTTGAGGCTGCAGTGAGCCCAGATCATGCCACTGCACTCCAGTCTGGGCAATACAGTAAGACCCTGACTCAAAAGACAAACAGACAAAAAAAGTCCTGAGATATTAGGCTGAATTAAGGGAAGCATGGATTCTAGAACAAAGGAGGTGTCACATCCACTTTATTCTGCTGGTTATTTTTAGAAATGACAATTTAAGAGGAACATGGTCAAACTGAAATTTATTCCTAATAAAGTAATTATGATGGTAAAAGAGGCCGGGTTCGGTGGCTCAGCCTGTAATCCCAGCACTTTGGGAGGCCAAGGCGAGTGGATTGTCTGAGCCTGCAGGTTTGAGACCCACCCGGGCAACTTGGCAAGACCTCGCCTCTATGATAAATCAAAAATTAGCCGGGCGTGGTAGCGCACGCCTGTAATTCCGGCTACTTGGAAGGCTGAGGCAGAAGGATCACCGGAGCCCAGCAGGTCAAGGCTGCGGTGACCGGGAGCGTGCCTCTGCACTCCAGTCTGGGCGAGAGAGTGAGACTCCAACTCAAAAAAAAAAAAAAAGATGGTAAAAGAACATGAGAAATGTTGAATAGGTAGGAGATATGTTGCTTGAAGATGAAACAAAATGGGAGATATGATAGATTTCTTTATTTAATGTATAATCACATGAGGAAATAATTCACTTCATTCCATATCATCGCAAGGAAGAGGATAAGAAAAGTAGGTAGCCAGGCATGGTGGCTCATGCCTGTCATCCCAGCACTTGGAGAGATGGAGGCAAGAGGATGGCTTGAGCCCAGCAGATCGAGTGAGCATGCCACTGCACTCCAGCCTGGGTGACAGAGTGAGAATCCGACTAAAAAAAAAAGTGGGTGTAGGCCAGACTCGGTGGTTCAACCTGTAATCCTGAGCTTTGGGAGCCTGAGGTGAGTGGATTGCCTGAGCCCACGGGTTCGAGACCGGCCAGGGCAACTTGGCGAGACCTCATCTCTACAATAAATCAAAAAATTAGCTGGGTGTGGTAGCGCGCGCCTGTAGGTCCAGCTCCTTGGAAGGCTGAGGAGGAAGGATGGCCTGAGCTCAGCTTGGTCAAGGCTACGGTGGCCATGATCGTGCTACTAGCCTCCAGTCTGGGTGACAGAGTGAGATTCCAACTCAAAGAAAAAAAAAGATATGCAGACAAATCTTCTTTGAACTAGCACACAAATAAATGAAGATGCTAACTTTTCCCTTCCATGTAAATGAAATTTCTATATTTAAAGTTTACCCTTTTAAAATTATTTTTTTGAGTCAAGGTCTCACTCTATTGTCCAGGCCAGAGTGCAGGAGCATGGTCACGGCTCACCACAACCTCCAACTCCTGAGCTCAAGTGATCCCCCTGCCTCAGACTCCCAAGTAGCTGAGACTGTAGGCGCACACCACCATGTCTGGCTATTTGTTTGTTTGTTTAGTTATTTATTATGTATTTATTTATGTTTGGAGTCAGAGTGTCACTCTGTCACCTAGGCTGGAGTACAGTGGCACAATCACAGCTCACCACAGCCTTGGCCTCCTGGGCTCAGATTATCTTTCCACCTTAGACTCCCGAACAGCTGGGACTACAGTCACACGCCATCTCTCCCGGCTAATTATTATTTATTTTTTATATGTGGAAATGAGATCTCACTATGCTTCCCAGGCTAGTCTCGAGCTCCTGGGCTCAAGTGATCCTCCCGCCACTGCCTCCCTCCCAAAGTACTGGGATTATAGTATGAGCCATCACGCCCCACCTGAAGTTTACCCTTTAAATGCCAACAAATTAGATTTTAAATGTCTTTTAGGACATTACATAGTTCTCTATGCTCTTTATCAAACAGTGTGGAATATAAATTTGCTTTTCTTGACAATTTATTCAGAAGTAATTAGAATGGAAATATAGGTGAACAAAGCAAAATATTTAAGAGTTGAGTTTTAGCCGGGCTCGGTGGCTCAGCCTGTAATCCCACGCCTTGGGAGGCTGAGGTGAGTGGATTGCCTGAGCCCACGGGTTCGAGACCCGCCTGGGCAACTTGGCAAGACCTCATCTCTACAATAAATCAAAAAATTAGCCGGGTGTGGTAGCGCGCGCCTGTAGTTCCAGATACTTGGAAGGCTGAGGCGGAAGGATCGCCGGAGCCCAGCAGGTCGAGGCTGCGGTGGCCGGGAGCGGCCCCTGC
>CAUYQG010128741.1:0-117966 GCA_963574415.1 Tarsius wallacei
ACGCCCGGCTGATTTTTTGATTTATTGTAGAGATGAGGTCTCGCTTGCCCAGGCGGGTCTCGAACCCGCGGGCTCAGGCAATCCACTCACCTCAGCCTCCCAAAGGCGCGGGATTACAGGCTGAGCCACCGAGCCCGGCCCCTCCCACTCTTGTAATGTCAGGAGAATCCCCTCTGGTGGGGAGGTGTGGGATTGTCTCTTCTCTAGGTATTGGTGGTGGGCACCCAGCCAGGCTTATCTCAGAGTAAAGTTCTCCTAGCCCGGCAGCCGTCTAGGCTCCACCTGTGTTTGTTCCTCTCAGTCATGTCCCAGCCACTTGTGTCTGATATTCAGAGGATTTTTGCTGTGGAGGAGGGGTTGGGTCAGCCCAGGACTCACCGCTGATCTCTTGGTGGGGGGGTCTTCCTTGTCCTTTCTGGTCCCTTCCTTTGTTTCACAGCTGGATGAGAGTAGGGGGTGGGGTGCCTGAGACTCCACATCATCCTGTCCCCCTGAAGTTTGTGCTTTTGGGATATTCCCTTTGAGTCATGATCAGCCCCTGAGTAGTTAGCCCACTGGGTCTGTTGCTCCATGGTGAGTAAGCTGGAGCATTTCCCTGTCTAGTTTTCAAGATGGTGGCAAGGTACCTCTTCTTCTTTTCCAGTGGGACTCTGCCTCTGGCTCCCTTACTGCTCTCCTTCCATGGCCCTTGCTGCCAGTGTCTGGTCTGGTGCTGTGGTGGTCAGGCAGTCTGGTAATAGCTGTTACTCCTGGCAGCTTTCCCCCGGGAAAAGGTTTGTTGATTTTAGAAAATGGCACTTGGCTTTTGTGTCCCGGGAGGTGTTAAGGTCCAAGCAAAGCAGCTGCCGGCACCAGCTGCTTCACCAGGAGAGCCCTGGCCACTTACTCACGAGTCCCCACTCAGCTACTCACAAGCCTACTTACAAACAGACATGCATGCAAATTCTCCATACACTCACTCACACAGGGATTTGCATAGTCTGGCTGGCTCCACTGTCATCTTTATTTTCAGTTCCTGATATTAATTTAAACTAAAATTATATTAGGACTAGAACAGCCAGTTCATGTGAAAAGGGGCATAGTCTGAGTGATCTAGGCAAACACGTAATGACAGATTTAATGGCCTAATACACTAGGTTGGTAAGATTACTTGGCTGTGTGAACATGTGGAAGGCAACCTTGGTGGTGGTCAAGAACATGGAATTTGGTGTGAAAGAGACCCTGGCTAGGGTTTGGAGTATTTTATTTGATGACGGCTATTCTGAGCAAGTTATTCAATCTCCCTAATATTCAGTTTTCTCATCCATAAAATGGGATTGATAATGGCACTATCTATGGTTACTATGAGGATTAAATCAGCTAATAACCCTATAGAGCTCTTGGCATGATGGCATTGGCATATAGTAATTGCTCAAAGAATGAATGCTTATTTAAACACAGGTGTTTATTGACTGATTGAATGAGTGAATGAATGAATATAGAACTAGCTTCCTGTTTCTGACAAAGGAAATATCTTTGTTTCATTTAATTTCACTTTATTAAAATTCAGCTTGGCTTTTAAAGTGAATTTGCTGATGCAAATAATCAAATTCTGATTATTATAGAGTTATGTAACTGTTGAAGGAATAAGAAAAATTAGGTAGCTAACATATCACAAATTTGATTCTGAGAACTGAGTCTCTGTTAAGATCTGTGGTGCTTTTCAAGGTAACATTTTTGTCTATGAATGTAAAACACTCTTTAGTGCACATCAGAATTACTTGGTACTACTGAAATGCAGATTGCTAGGCCCAATACCCAGAGTTCTTGATTCGATCTGAGATGGGACTCGAGAATTTGCATTTCTAACTTGTTGCCAGATGATGTTGATGCTTGTGGTCTGGCAATACACTTTGAGCATCACTTCTTCATAGTAAAAATAATAACAGTTAAACAATTTAACTCACTTAGAAATGGTAGCAAAAAGGCGTGTACTTAAATATATAAATGACCTACCCCAGCTGTGAGTTTGAGTTCAGCAATAATTATAAAATTTTTAGTATTTGGTTGTTTAAAAAATTTCCCTATGTATGCTTTTCTCTTATTATGTGGTGTCCCTCTTTCCCTTCCCCTCCCCTCCCTCTTCCCTCTCTCTCTAATCCAATTTTTAACGTGAATATGCTTTTTTTGTTCAAAGCAAAAGTAAACCATTTGCATAGCCTTGGTGGTATTATTAAGTTTGTTTATAAGCTACTTCTGCACTGTTAGCTTTTGTACTGAAACATGTTTTCTTGCTTTTGTTGTAGTATGGAAGAGAAGAGAGCGACTGGACAATCGTAGTATCCTGAATGAACAATACAGATACCAACTGTATGCTATTAGGACAGACTGCTGCACTTGAACTGTGATAGATTTTTTTAGCTACCTGTTAGTCGCTGTGCATAATGTAGTTTGTATTATTAGTGTGTTACAAGGATGGTTATTTCTTCATGCCAGAGAAAATGAATTGCAATCATCAAATGGTGTTGGGTAAACCTGGTAGTAGTAGCTTACTTATCTTTCCTAGAAAAAATATTAATGTAAGCCATATAGCACAGACTTGTCCTCAAATGATTTTAGTGCCTCCCTAAGTTCTTCACTCAGATCCTAAAATGTTTGTTTATACTTTAGTATAAGTTATGTTCTGCTTCTCAACCAAATATATACTTTTTGTGTGTACGTATTTAAAAGCTAATTTGAGTCAATTTCATAGATAACATTTCTTGCAACATACATCTTCAGAAAGTATTTTTTTTTTTAAATCATGACTTGGAAAACTGGATTTCCTCCACTCCTAGTCTTTTGCAGGCTCCCTAAGTCCATCTTAAGGTAAACATTTCTCTTCCTCCTGATGTCACAGACTGCTTTGAGCTCACCTTGTACATTACTAAGACCCGAACACACTACCACCATTGCCCTTGCCATGTTATATCCTTATCAGCTGTTTGTCAGGCTACTACAAGACTGAGAGTCTTGTGCTTTATAGATCTTTGTATCCCCAATGCCTGGCACATAGTAGGTACTCAGTAAACATTTTGTATGAAGAATGAATTAACATTTAGCTTCTATAGAAGTGTACCTTCTTTGTTTCTATATTATGAAACCTCTTTATTAGAATTTGTGATTGATTCTGACACTGTGTATATTTACCTCATATTATCTTTGTTTTACATGGGCTACTCAGTCACTAGAGATACTCTGAGGCATAGTTAGTTGGAGGAATCACTTCATATTCGAAGACTCTCTTGGAATTGAAGGCATAGCTTGAGAGAGAGGTCATAGTATCATACCAAGCACATGGGAATGACAAATGTTGTATGTTAAGTGTTAAATACAAAATGAATATTTTTTTTTTGTAGAAGCAGAGAGGTATACACTGATTTTTATACTCTGTCTTTTGCAGGCGCTCTTTTTTGTTGAGTGGAGATGGGATGAATACGAGATAAGGGCACAGGGAGAGCAATTGTAGATGATATTTTCCTTGTTTAGGAGCTGTGAGTTAAAATTGTCTCCTTAGTTATCTGGGAGAAAGTCAAAACTTTAAAAGAAAACATCTGTCCTTGGAAGGTCAACTCTCAGACATTGTATTTTGGGCTCCCTCAGTCCTAATCATTTTCTTTTCACTGATCATATTTTATTCTCTTTTCAGAGAAAAGAAAAAAACACATTCTAAAAGTTTGATGCATTGGAAAAATTTCCTTAAGGCATTTAGCAACGCATAGCATTCTTTTCCAAAACTTTTAGTCATAGGGTCTCTTAGACAGGAATGGTAAAATGAAAATTAGAGAAGTGTAGGATGAAAAGAAATGCTAAAAATATCTTTTAGGGAGGGGACTTTTACTTGGTGTTCTGAAATCTTGGGAGAGTCTGTTCTTGTAAGACCTTAAGTGCTGTTGACTGTGTCCTGCACAAGTTCCCCAAGTAGCATTTTTTCTCTTGGTATGCTTTTCCCTTGACTAACTCTTTTGACCTCATTCTGAATATAATGTCTAGAAAAGACTAGCAGGTAATTTTTACTGTCAAGTAGCACATGATAACTAGATTTTGATTCCTCTGAAAAATGAAAATTATTTACTTGTCATAAATTTTAGACTTTGCAACTCTGAATTTAGTATGGCAAGACATACCCATTATGAAAGTTAGAAAACATTATTTTTGTGTGATTTCTTTTATAAAACCTTAAGAGTATTTTAAGCCCTTTCCACCAGACCCAGTGAAAACTAAGGATATGTGTTTTTAAAAAGTGGAGGTCTCCTAATACAGAGAACACAATCTGCCATTGTTATTTAAGTAATAAGACAGGAAATTGACCTTGACACTAACTTGTTAAATAGATTTAAAAGGAACATCTGCACATCTTTTTTCCTTGTGCACTATTTGTTTAATTGCAGTGGATTAATACAGCAGGAGAGCCACATTATAACTAGGCAATTATCTATTCTTCAAGTCTTAGTTATCGTCACACTAATTGATAATTTAAGGCATAAGATAGTCTAGCATTAGGAACATGTGAAGCTAATCTGCTCAAAAAGATCAACAAATTAATATTGTTGCTGATATTTGCATAATTGGCTGCAATTATTTAATGTTTAATTGGGTTGATCAAATGAGATTCAGCAATTCACATGTGCATGAATATAAACAGAACTGATGGCACTTAAAATGATAATGATTAACTTACTTTGCATGTTCTCTTCCCTTTACTTTTTTTCAGTTTTTCCATTTCAGAGCAAGTTTGTTAGTTTTTTCCAAAACACATCAATAGAAACCAAGATTTTAAAATGAAGTGTTAGGACTTAGATAAAACCTAAGCATTCCCTAAGGAGATTTGCTGTTAGAAATTTTCTTTGTTGTAGTAACTTATTAAGGATTTACCTCAAGATACACCACAAGAAGTATTGACTTCAGGGATGTGTACCATGCTGTCTAGTACAGGAGTGAATAAATGTATAACACCTGCTTTAGCCTTTGCTTTCAAAAGCACAAAGGAAAAGTAAAAGAGAAGAAGAAGTGATTGAGAAGCCTTGTTAGGGAATCATCTTTTTTCTACCTGGCTTTTTATTACCAGCTTTTTTATTAAAACTGGTAAGCATCATTTCTCAAAAGATTACAGTAAAGAAGGAAAAAAAAGATGAGAGGCAGACAAGCAGCAAGAAAACACAGTGAAACATCAGCTGTTTGGTGAGATGCGATCCACTCTCCTGAAGATGTGGGAAGCCTATGTTATACTCCCTGGGTTAAAATTCTCCACCATATCAGTTTTGTTGCCTGATAAATTAAGTAGTCTTGCTAGCCTCAAATCCAAGCACTCTTGGGCACTTGAGGACGATTAATGAGTATATATCTTGGTCAAAAGAATTGTAGGTGCTTTTGATTAAAGCTGCAGTTTCAGTTCTGCTTTGGGGGAATTGTGCTATGAAAGCAGCTGCCAAAATAAGCTTATTTATTTTCCCCAGCTTCACTCAGTGCTCAATCACTGTATTCTGTTCTCTTTTTTCAAGCTGTATGTTTGATTTACCCTTATGATTGGGGGAAAATGTATTTTCGGCAGAAAACAATATTTGTTCACTTTCAATGAGTGATATTTTCTAACATTTAGAGCAATAAATATTCACCGGATGCACTTAGGCAAAGGACTTCAAGGTTAGAGGAAACCCCTTATTTTATGTCCTAATTCTAAATACTATCAAAATACTTTCCCTTGTAATGTGGATTTCTTCTTCTGTGGATATGCAAGAACTTAAGTTATAAATGGTAATGCTGCCAAGTAATTTTAGTGGACATTTTATAACAACTGCCACTTTGTTTTGCCACAAGTAGAATTTGGTAAGCTATATATTTTCCAGATATCTCCCCCAAGAAGGAGGCGAAGGGTACCAGCTTTTCAATAAGCATCACCTATTGATTGACAAAGATCATGATTGCACATTTGTGGTTGAGCACCCACAAATGTGCATCTACCCCATCCAGAAATAGGGATTAGGAAGTTACTTTGAGAAAATAAATGGTATATAGACATTGCCCTCTTGGAGTTTATATTCTATTGCTTGAACTGATTTTGGCTATAAAAGCAGTTTTAATAATTCAGTCACAAGTAGGAGAAGGCCATAGCACATCTCTTATCAAGAAACCACAATGGCCAGGTATGGTGGCTCTTGCCTATAATCCCAACACTTTGGGAGGCTGAGGCAGGAGGATTGCTTGAGCCCAGGAATTCGAGACCAGCCTAGGCAACATAGCTAGACCCTGCCTCTGCAAAAACTTTTTTTTAATTGAGGAAAAAAAGTAATCACAATGAACATTTTCATCTCGTTTTTAAAGGAAATGTATTCCTTTAAATTCCGACCTTTAGTGCACAACTACTTACAAATGTTAGTACTTAGGGTTATTTAGTCATTGTCTATCTGGTGTGAATGACCTCTTTCTTGTTTACTATTTACTACCAACCTAGTACATTTGTTGAAGCAGTGTTGAGTTTCGTGGTACATCTAACAAATGAACACCACAGATTATAGCATCCTTGCTGATTTTCTTAAGCTCAAAGCCGGATTATATTGAAATAAACAAAGACAATGATCCTAGATTGAATTTTTCTAGAAAATATCTATTATAAATCATGCTGTTTAAACTGTTAACTTGAAGGTGATGGATCAAGCTACTCAGAAAATAACTTTCATATAACCATGAGTCTTCACAGTTAGAGGTTTTAAATAAGAAAAGCTAAAGTATTGCAAAAGAGATTAATTTTTACTATTGCCAAAAAGCCCTTTTAAAAATACAGAGGTAGAAGAAAGTGATTTATTTTTCATCTTCAGCATACATACCACAATAAAAGACTTCTCAGATATTTAATTTGGGGAGATTGGTAGTGTTTGTGGGTAAGTAAATCTCTAGGATGAGATATATGTAAACATATTTTCTTTAATAAATGATAAAGGCATGAAATTCAGTCTTAGAAATTGAAGTGCTCTTTAAAATTTGCTGGGTACAAGTTTTGAAGGCTCAAGTCATCTTATTCTGTCTGAAAGTGTATTTTCCATACCACAATAGACCCAATTAACAAGACCTAAAACCCAAACTACACACTGTTCAGTTTATATAATCTACTGTTGGGATGATAAGAATTGATTTAAGCTGTGGTATAGGAGTGAATTAAAATACAGTTTCACTGATAGATTTCTCTGCATATCTACTATTACAGTGGCTATGTTCCTTGTTGCTCATTATTGAATTATGGAGAAAAATTTAATGAAAGAAGATGTCAGAGGAAGAAAAAATGAAGGTAGAGAAAGAAAGGAATAATAAAGAGGGGAGGAGGGCAATTTACTTCTGTGTTGTCCAAAGGAGCCTTTTCCTTTTTCTGCCAGGCATTGGAATCTTCCGCTTTTAACATGGGTGTCATTACAAATAGCACCATTAGAAAATGACTAAGTATAACAACCAGTTCATGAGATAGTTCACATTATTGGGGTGTGATTACTACTAGTTTGGATGAGATTTTATTTCATAAATTGCATAGCCAATAGGATCTATTGTATCATCTCTTTTTTTGTTTGCTTGTTTGTGAGTAGAGGTCTTACGCTGGAGTGCACAATCATGGCTGTCTGTAGTCTCAACCTCCTGGGTTCAGGCAGTCCTTCTGCCTCAGACTCCTGAGTAGCTGGGACTACAGACACACACCACGTCTGGCTAATTTTTTAATTTTTTTTTTTTGTGTGAGATGAGGTGTTGCTATATTTTTCAGGTTTGTTTCAAACTCCTGGGCTCAAGCAGTCCTCCTGCCTCAGCCTCCTAAAGTGCTCGGATTACAGGTGTAAGCCACCACACCTGGTCCCATTGTATCAGTTCTTAAGCTATTTTATTCTAAGGTTCATGAAACTTCCTGAGGCTGAATAAAAGAATAAGTGACAAGGAGTAGATTGTGGCTTCCCTCCCGCCTCCCACCCCCCCCGCCCCGCCTTAGAAATGCTACTTACCACTATCCTGTCATTGATGAAGGTTAACTGATTTGGAAGTTGGTTGAATACTAGTTTTAATTAAAGTGTGCAATAACATGCTACAGTTTCCTCAAACTAATTTGAACATTGAAGTGATTCTCAGGGTTCTGCCTCAATTTGTACTTCACTGATAAGCTTTTAAAGAATGCAGGAATTCTCTCAAGAGTATGGCTATCTGTAGATTTTGAATCAGTTCTTTAAAATAAGCTCTCTAATCTCTATGCATCTATAAATTTTGCAGGTGTTTCCCTGATGACTTAATAACAATGATCCCACAATACACCCAGCTAGCTGGAGCCCAGCCCACTGTTTCTAAGAATTTGTGCCTACTTGATATTGCCACTGAGGGAAAATAAGTCATTTGAGGAAGTAGTTTTTAAATTAGAGCTTGTATAGATAGGAGCAGAATATCAGGTCAACTGTGAAATTTTAAAAATCTTTTCTCTTGTATCTGAATCTGAGGGAGTTACTTTTGCAATGATAAACCCCAGCCATTGCAAGTCTCAAGTTCTTAGTTGAAATTCTTTTTAAGAAAAGTTGAGTAGATTGAAAGAATCACTTTGAAAATGAGGATTGGCTTTTGTGAAAGATTGTTTAATGGTTATGTTCAAAGGGTTTTCGCTCACTAAAAGTGTAATACTGGAAATGTGGAAAATATAATAGGTAAAGGAAACTACCTCATTCTTTGAAGGTTTTTTAGAAGCACAATTAAACATTCTCAAATGGCTTTGTTACACGAGCCATCTGGTGTGAAGAACTCTATATTTGTGTGTCGAAAGGACCTGGAATCATTGTATTTTGCTGGCAATAGACACATTTTCCATTATTTGCAGGTTCCTCATCAAATCTGTAATTATGCACAGTTGCTGTCATCAATAAAACAACTTAAAAGAATCCTGTTTGTGTAGTTTCCTGAAATCGGCATTGTTGGATGCATGAAATAATAATGCTTAATTAGCATTTTTATGATGTCCCAAGGTTTCTGGACGGGGTATGTAAATGTAGTGTAGTATTTTTAAACCAGAATAACAGAGCATTGAGCACAACAGAAAGATCAGAAACCATACAACTGGTTAGAGCTTATGTCTCATTTTCACACATTTGGAGAAGAAATACAATGGGCATTTAAAATTTTTTCTTTCCCCTGGTTATAGATTTATCTCTAGGAAAATTTAGCTTTGGATTTTGGGTTTTGCACAGAATGAGGTGTCACTTTTTGTCATAATGGATCTACCTCACTGACACCCATATGTGGTTAACTGACTTTAGAATGAAATAAACTTTATGAAGTGCAAGGCATTCAGTCAAAATCTAGAGAACATCAATGATGTGTCCCTTTTAGCCAAACCAGGCCTGTATAAGTCGCCTTCAAAAGTATCATGGAAGAGTAAAACCCAAATGCAGATATAAGGGTCACATATTTTGTATTCATTTTCTTAGAATGTACCCAAATGATTGCAAGTACAGAAAAATCTAAAGTTTTTCAAGGAGTTACTATAAACCGAACTTAAAGTGTCAGAGTGCTTAGTGACCCTTTACTCCAGCCCCTGTCAACCTGTGAAAATATTGACCTTTATCAAGATCTCTCAAGAAGTTACGTGCAGTGTGGAAGGTCCAGGCGAAGGTTATTAGTCAAGTTGTCTTACAGTGTCAATGCTCAACTCCCACAAGCGTGACAAAGAGAGACCTGTCATTCCTGAGGGTGATGACATACATTTACTGGAGCTTATATGATTTATCCAATGAGACAGCAGTCTCCTTCAGGGTAGAAAGTGTCTTTTCTACATTGATTTATTAAGAAGCAAAAAAAGAAAAAAAGCCAGAGAATTTCAACTTTCATAATTATTTTTCTGCCAAGCAGATTCAATGTGATCTTAAGCATATTTTTCAAATCAAGACTCTGATCTCAGACACATGACATATCACATGGCCCTTGAATCATGATAATTTATTTTTAAGGGAAACATGCTATTGTAGCCTGACTTTATGTATAATGGTGACAACTTGCAGGGTTGCTTTCCTATAACCAAAACAAAAAACAAAAACTCCACAGCCAAGACATAGACCTAAGAAATGTCTAATAATCACTGGGCTTACATGCAACAGGTACAGTGTTGATTGAAACCCGTGGTCATTCTCTCCAGAGATGTTTGTCACTAAGCCAATAGGGAGTCTGAAAAATTTATGAGATGAAAAATAAATTTAGAATTGAAAGATTCATGCTGTTTTTTATCCCAAATGCAATATGCCAGTTTTTAAAGGTGAACTGATTAAAAAGAGATTAAATTGCATTTGTTTTAAAGATGGTTACATAATCTAATATACATCTCTCATCAAAGATTCATTCATGTTAAGCAGAAGTGGTACGTACTTTAATCTCTGGCTTCTCCCAAGCCATAGTGGGATGTCACAAAACGGCTTTCTTAGCATGCAGGTAGTCTAATAATTAAGAGAATGGTGAAGAACCATTGGCTGACCCTGTGGTCTTAAATAGGTTTTTTAAATTGGAAAAAAAAAAAAAAAAAAGATGGGGGGGTCATAATAGTACCAAACTTATAAGGATTAATGAAAATATTTATGAGGCTCTTACAACAGCTCGTGTAAAATGTGATGGAATTTTATTAAATATTTTTTAAATGAACCCAAAGACAGGAAGGGTCTAACACCTAACAAAAGTTCTGTGTGCAGAATCTGTGGTGATCAGCCTCTCCCCTTCAACATGATGGAGGTGGTGCAAGTTCCCAGACCCAGAGCACAGGTATTTGCTGCAGGACAAGTGACACAATCTAGCTTCCCCAAACTGCTGAGAGTGAGTTAGAAATGTGTGAGCTACTCAAGCCTGGAAGTAAAATTCAGGGCTAGGTGAAGCAACAATTGATACAATTGTTGAGAAATAGATGTCTTAGCTTTTAGAAATAAGAGTCAAGTTCCACGTGAGTAAACTGTGATGGTAGATTTTATGTATCAACTCAACTAGGCTATGATGCCCAGTTGTTAGTCAAATACCAGCCTAGATGTTGCTGTGAAGTTATCTTTTTGATGTGATTAAATTAGTAGACTTTGAGAAAGGCAGATCACCCTCCATAATATGGGTGGACCTTATCCAATTCATCAAAGGCCTTAAAAGCAAAGATAGTTTTTTCAAAAAAAAAAAAAGAGAAGGAATTTGGGCTTTAGACTGCAATGTAGAAATCTTGCCTGTATTTCTAGCCTTTCTGCCCTGCCCTGCAGATTTCAGACTCAAGACCACAACATCAACTCTTACCTGAATTTCCAACCTATCAGCTTGCCCAATGGATTTTTGGACTTGCCAGCCTCCACGATCACATGAGGCAACTGAATCCCTTATAAACCTCTCTCACTCTCTTTATTTTATACAGATATATATATATATATATATATATATATATATACACACACACACACATTATTAATTATTGTTATAAATATGAAGCTTCTATTTGTTCTCTATAGAATCAATCCTGACTTACACAAGAACAGCATTCTTACTTATGGTTTCCTCTTCTAAGGAAGAAAATCATGTGCTGCCTAACAGTTCAGAAAATTGTTCATCACATAAGGCACCAGTGCTTGTTTCATTGCAAACATAGGAGGACCTACCTAAGAAAAACCAAGAATACCAGGACCGGTGGTGTTGCCCTAGCCAAACTGACTACATAAAGGCAGACATCACAAGAAAATTTTCAAGTATCAATGAGAGAAATATGTCTGTCTGTCAGGCCATTCAATACCCCTTAAATTATTGTTAGCTTAGTCTTTCTCCCTGAGAATACAATATGGCCAAAAGTAGAAAAGAAACTTTTTTGGTGTTTTTCAGGTAACAGCCATCCTAATAGTGAAAGTTTAATAGTTTTATTAAATATATGACTACAGTGTCATTGTAGGTGTCATCCAGATCCTGCTGACCACACAGTATGACAACCAGGTTCAACCCCACACTTCTGGTGCTCCCACTAGGCAGGCTCAAATTAGGAAGCATCTCTGTAGTCATTTGGACTCCTATTTCCCTATGTTCCACATGTATTGAAGTTACATTTTGTAAAACAGTTTTTGTAGACCCCTGAATAAAAAGAACAAATCGGTCTGCCTCTGTAATGAGATTTGATAGGCAATTTAAAAGGCAGTAAGAAGCCCCATGAAGTTAAGTGATGGAGACAGGGACCATCTACAGCTGCTCCTCACCAGTTTGGTTCTCACAGAAGAAGATGATCTCATATTTTCTATGTGGAGAAGGAAGATAATTTTTCTTGGCTTTGCTTTTATTATAATTACAAGGTTAATGTTTGCATTTTCTGTAAGGGTATTCCCCCTAGTTTCATGCAAGCTTTCTTTAATAGCGAAAATTCTCTTCCTGATTTTTATTTTGCTAATCACTGTTTTTTAGCTAGTATTCACAGTCAGGTATGTGAAATCTGTAGACAGCTTTGCTTTCCATATTTTCCTTCCATTCATAGTCATCTAGGTGACGATTAGAATTTGTGTTTTTTTTTTGGTCAATATTTGCCTCTCCTGCTAGATTAGTAATTCTTCAAAGATTTACATCTGACATATTTTTCCATCTTCCCAGAACAAAATTCTTTAATCATATATAAGTAGTATGTATTAGGCACCCAGCATAGTACCTAACATCTAATAGGCACAAAATATTTGGCAGCCCCACACCTTTTTTCTCTAAGCGCCACTTAGCTCCAAGGATTGAAGATTTCTGATTTGCCAGCTCAATCTCAATTCATGAGATAGTTGGAAATAGGCCTGATCGTGCATTAACAGCTGAGGTTCAGGGGCATGAAATTAGCTTTCCTGCCCTAATCCCAGCATCTGGTGTGTCTTGGATAAATCTATGGATTTCACTAAGCTAGTTGCTTTCTCCCAAACCCTCAAACTCCAAGTCCATCCATCCTGATGGGCTGGATTTCTGCCCTGGTATGGTTCTTCTCTGTAATACGCACAATACTCAGAGTTTTAGCCCACTTGACCAGAGGCCAACTACCTTCTCAAACCTGGACTTTATCTCTTCCCATCCAGATGTAGACAGGTCCACTTTAATTCTAGATCAACATCTTTGTAGCAAAATTACTATCACTTGCTCAATTATGGTTATTGCCTCATCAACCAGTCTATAACTCTTAGATGCTTAAAATGTCCTCAATTAGACCTGAGTTTGTCATGATCCCTCGGACATGGTGATTTGGTCTGATGCTCCTTCAGGCTTACCTGGCTCTGGTCTACACTGCTTTGTCTGCTAGCTTGATCTCGAGGTCTCAACTTGCAAGAGCTGCCTCTTGGCCCAGAGAGACAACCATTCAGCTTTAAAAATGGATCTTAGGTTCCTGTTGTTTGGATTTTCTTTCATTTAATTTAAAAATAATTTTGTTCCCTAGGAGTGTCTTTTGAAACCTAAAATTGTACCTACTAGATGAGTTTGAAGTTATCCAAAACCTGCTACTCAAAGCATTGTTACCAGACCAGCAGCCCTGGCAAACCCTGGGCTGAAATTTAGAAATGCAGAATCTCAGATCCTCCCCAGATCTACTGAATCAGAATCAGACTTTAATGAGATGATTCGTCTATACATTCAAATGTTTTGTTGTTGTTGCTTCTCTGTTTTTGAGACAGGGGTCTCGCTTTGTTGCCCAGGTTGGAGTGCAGTGGCTATTCACAGGCACAATCATAGCATACTAAAGCCCGGAACTCCTGAACTCAAGCAATCCTCCTACCTTAACCTCCTGAGTAGCTGGGACTACAGGTGAGCTCCCAATCAGGTTTGAAAACACTGATCTTAAAACTTCTCAGTGTCGCAGCAAATGAAGGGGCTACTGAGAAACTATTGCAAAATTAGAAACAAGATTCATTTGAAAAGTAGAATTTTTTTTTTTTTTTTGAGTTGGAGTCTCACTCTGTTGCCCAGACTGGAGTGCAATGTCCGCTCCCGGCCACTGCAGCCTCGACCCACTGGACTCCGGCGATCCTTCCGCCTCAGCCTTCCGAGTAGCCGGAATTACAGGCACGTGCTACCATGCCCGGCTGATTTTTTGATTTATTGTAGAGATGAGGTCTCACCAAGTTGCCCAGGCGGGTCTTGAACCTGCGGGCTCAGGCAATCCACTCACCTCAGCCTCCCAAAGCGCAGGATTACAGGCTGAGCCACCAAGCCCAGCTGAAAAGTAGAATTAATTTTATAAATAAAAGAATTAGTTCTGAAGTTGAAGTGACTTTACATCATCATGTTCAAGGTAGACTTGTGTTTGCTCAAAAACCAACATATGCAGGTTTGACTATAAAATGTTTCCTCTAAATGGCTAATTCCTTCTGAGCTTTCTCCTGGAACTTCCTTCTATCTCAGTCTCATGTGAATATTATCATGGTGGTCTGTGAAAATTACCACACAGGAAATAGCAGGAGACTCTTAATTACTGAATTCCTGCTCACTATTTATTCTTTATATTTAGAGCCATCCTAGAGCCTCTGGGCATATATACACAATTAAAAAGATAAGAGTCCCAGCCAAGTTGCAGCTGTTCTTAAGTTTCTTGGATTGCTAACCTCAATAAGTGTTTCCTTTTATATTAACGTAAGTTCTCTGCCAGTGACGGTTGGTTAGCTGATAACCTGAGGGACTTGAGCCTGCTCATGAGGTATCACAGGTGCAGTGATGGGCCCACGTGATCCCAGTGAATTCTCCTTCCCCAGTTCCAAGTTTTCTGAGAACCTGAAATTAGGATGCTGAGAGTCAAGTCAGCTGGGTTTAGCTCCTACCAGAATCATCATCCTTGCTTTTTTGTAGACCAGAAGGAATTCTTACCTCATGCTGGACTGCATCTAAACCAGCACAGATATGAAGGATGTTTTTCCTTTTTAACTATCACCAGAGCAGGAAATGCAAATGGCCCTTTCTAAAATGTTACCATTAAAGTTTGATCCTTTGCATATTCTCTCATCTATTGCAATCCCCTGTCTACTCCTAGGAGATAACCTCTCTCCAGGATAGTCATTTACCTATAATATAAATTTAAGTCAGAGTATTACCATTGCAAGAAATATTGTATTCAAGCCTCAACTCTAATAATCAGATAAGTAGGTTGTATATATCTTTAGTAGAATTTTTGGCAGATGAAAAAGATGAGGGGAACAGAGAGTACTTCCCAGTGGTAATAGCTGGCTCTGAGAAGCATAATATACTTACATTCTCTCCTGTGTATATCCGCCAGGTGGGTTTTTCCTGTTTCTGGTGCCTTATTTACATATGTAGGGCTCTAACAAAAGGCTGTCATTCTGACTTTCTTTTCCATTTTTTATTCTTTAACCTCCTTGTTCATTAGCCTTCTTATTGGAAATCGAATATGGAAGAATATGGGAACAATAATAACATATACATTAGAGAGACAGAGAAATTGCTCTAAGTTCCATTAGTTGGATAACGAATTTGTTCAGTTTAGAATGTACACCAGTCAGTAATCATGTCAACCTTGGCTGCAAGTCACCTATGACAACAACACTAGGCTGGATCTCTGCCCACAATGTTTCCTACGTCCTCTTTTGCCTTTTCCTTGATAAACACCTACCAGCCACACTGGCCAACTCCCAAGTTCTTAAATATACTCGGATCCACCTCCCTCCAAGGGCTTTTGCGTACTCTGCTCCTTCTGGTTGGAAGGATCTCAACCTGCTCTTTGTAACACGAGTCGTTTTGCCTCCTGCCTCACCGCAGAGTTCCTCTTGACCACCTTACCTAGAGTGACGCTCACCTTCATTGTTCTTCTGTCAATACTCGCTTAGTTCTCCTCAAGGTGCATAGCACAATTGCAATTGTTTTATTCATTTGCTGCTTTACCATTTCTGCCATTAGATTATAAGGACTGGTGGATGGACACCTTTTCTGTTTTATTTATCAATTGCTTCTCCCAGTCTTTAGCAATAGGAGGACTCTAACAAATATTTTTTTTAAAAGAAAAGCAAAGCAGAAAGGAAGGAAAAGAGAGAAAGAGAAAGAAAAATGGAAGGAAAGAAGGAAGGAAGGAAAGAAGGAAGAAAGGAAGGAAGGAAGGAAAGAAGGAAGAAAGGAAGGAAGGACGGAAGGAAAAGAAAGGATGGTTTTCTTTTTTTTAATTTATTAATTTTTTTTATTATAAAGATGTGGCATACAATTCAGGGTTAGGTATATAAATATTGATCATGCAAGTACCCTTGTTGAAAGGTATGCCCCTCCCTCCCCCAGCAGTTTCTCCCAACTGCCAATCCCACCTCCCCCCATAGTTTTCCACTACTGCCAAGGTTTTCTTTATGCGTTAATCTTTTGCCATTTCCTTACTAATTCATAAAAGTATCCCTTGACTGTGATTCCAAGTTTTGCCACAGTGATTTCTTTTTTCTGTTCTTTTCTTTTTTTTAATTTTTATTTTTTGAGTCTGGGGTTAACTCTGCCACTCAGGCTGGAGTGCAGTGGCACGATCATGGCTCACCGTAGCCCTGACCTCCTGAGCTCAGGTGATCCTCCCACCTCAGCTTCCCCAGTAGCTGGACTACAGGTGCATACCACCACACCTGGCTAATTTTTAAATTTTTTTTGTAAAGATGAGATCTCACTATGTTGCCCTAGGCTGTTCTCAAAGTTCTGGGCTCAAGCAATCCTCCCACCTCAGCTTCTCAAAGTGCTGGAATTACAGGGGTGAGTCATCATACCCACCCTGCCACAGCAATTCCTATTGCATCGTAAACTGGAAATTTCTTCATTAAATGATTCACTTGAAAGAGAATCTTGGCATTTTTCAAGTCTTTTAAAGAGATTAAAGAGACTACCTCTGGCACCTTCACTAGCAGTCAGCCATCTTTGGATGGCTGTTGTAATTTTTAAAAAATTTATCTTGAGACAATTATAGATTTACATGCGGTTGTAAAAAATAATACACAGGGATCCTATGTATCCTTCCCTGAGTTTTCCCCAATGGTACATTCTTGCATCACTATAGCAAATATCCAACCAGAAAACTATTGTCTTTAAAAAGCAAAGCTTTTTTTTTCCCTCAATGCCAATTCTTTATTCACTCTTCATCCCTCTATAAAAGGGCTTGAGGTCATTTATATAAAGAATAAATATAATACCATTATTTAAAAATTAATTACAAAGGAGGCATTCAGGTGAAAAGCAGGTTAAAAACTATGTTAACTCTTGGGGCTAATTCGAAATTTATAACCTGGTTCTCTGCAAAGTCAACAAATTCTAATTAATTTACATGTGGAAACATGCCACCTCTTCAGAGACAGAGGTAGATACAAAGAATTTCTAACTTCCTAAAATGATAAAAAGTTCTCATGAGGACAAATAAGTATGCCTTTTATCACCTCCCTGAGTGAATGGTAACAAGTAGAGACCCACATAGTTAACTTGTCAGCTGCATATCTTTCTCCTACATGATATAAGACCTTATCATAGACCTTTAGGGACACTCACATGTAGCTGAAACACTCAATGCTAACTTCTCAGACTTCACCAAACTACATTGTATTATTAAACTACTCTAACAGGGAATAGGCAATTATTAGAGGTATGTACGAATATTCTCATTCTCCTTCTGGGCCCCGTTAAGATTGTGATTTCCATGCCAGGTGTGGGGGCGCATGCCTGTAGTTCCAGCTACTTGGAAGGGTGAGGCGGAAGCATCGCCTGAGCCCAGCAGGTCAAGGCTGCGGTGGCCGTGAGTGTGCCACTGCACTCCTGCCTGGGTGACAGAGTGAGACTCCAATTCAAAAAAAAAAAAAAAAAAAAGAAAAGAAAAAAAGATTGTCTCCTTGAAGTTAGGCTTTGCCAGCAACTTGCTTTGACAGTTTGAGTGGAAATGACACGTGCCGCTTCCAAGTGGAAGCATTTACTTGGTGATACTCAACTGAAAACCTCCTTATTTCTGCTTTGGTAGTCATAGAATCATGAGTTTCATGAAGCGTCTGTCACCCTGGGTCCATGAATGACTAAATTGGAGAGAGACCCCTGCTGATCTATGTTGGACATGATGTACGACTGAGAAAAATACCTGGGTGTGTTCATTGAGATGTGAGAGTTGTTCATTCTCATAACACAACCTATCTTGATTTGTATAGGAAAAAGAAACCTGGGTGGGTGCAGTGGCTCCCACCTGTAATTCCAGAACTTTGGGAGGCTGAGTCGGGAGGATCGCTTGAACCTAGGAGTTCAAGACCAGCCTGGGTAACACAGCAAGAGCTTGTCTCTACAAAAACTAAAAAAATTAACTGGATGTGGCAGCACATGTCTGTAATCCCAGCTACTCAGGAGGTTAAGACAGGAGAATCACTTGAGTCCCAGAGGTCAAGACTGCAGTGAGTCTGAATCAAGTCACTGCACCCCAGCCTGGGCAACAGAGTGAGACCCTGTCTCAAAAAATAATAAATAAATGAATAAGTGAATAAATGAAAAAGAAATCCATAAAATGGAATTATAATAGTCTATCAATTCAGGCTCTATTTCTTGAGGCTTCTTAGTGTGGAGAAGGCCAGTCACGGTATCTATAAATGTATCTCCCCACCCATCTAGCCATAAGTAAGATTTACTCCTTGTTTGCTGTAAAAACTAATCTACCCCTGACACTCGACATACAAATGACCTCAGTAACTTTGGAAACATCTCATGACTAGCTCCATAATCAATAGTTAACTGGTTAAAGGAGGATAGCAGATCATTAAAATCGAAACTTAGAGGGTCAACTTACAAAGTGATTGGGACCCAGCAAGACAGAAGGAGGTTGGCTGTGTTTGCCCTCGGTACTCCTGAGATCTGCTGTCGGTATGGACTGCTTCTTGCACTTCAGGCTTCCAGCACCGTGCACTCTTTGGTGATAAAAGGAAGAGGGAAAGGTATTCGTACACAGCAATTTTAATTATCTGTTAATTGGATGAAATGGCAATTAAAGTGCCTAAAGGCCATATGCATATTCATAGATTGTCTTCAAAGGGTACAATTACCAAAGCCAATGAAAAGGATTATGAGTTAATATTGGATTGTGATTTGGGGCAGAGGAGGGCGAGGCATATTCAGATATCTTCTCCCAAATAGCTACTAAAATTAATTTGTCTCTCTGGTTTTATATGACGATACGTGGTGGTACAATTTGCCTGGAAGCATAGCATGTTTGTCAAAGTAACAAGTTCCACAGCAGGTAGTCGTTGGCAATTTTCCTGATTGCTCTGGGTGTACAATACCCCTGAGGTGCAGGATGAATTTTTACCCAATAAAAGTTTAGGCAATATTTTCCATGATATTCTTGTCTAATATTATTTCCATCAGAAATAATTATTTCTGCTTGTGGCAAAAATTAAATGCAATATTCTCTTTGTGAATTTCCACAGAATCATAAAAGCAATTTTTTTTTAAAGCAGTAGAAAATTTTTTTCTCAGCTTCCAAGAAGAGTATGGAAAAGAGATTTGGGGATGCCATGTTGGAAATTCTTTTTCTGCCTTGAAGAATATTTTGACATTTAAGATTTAATGTTCAAGTGACAATGCAGTAAACATAAGTTCAAATTCCACAGGGCCAGAATGGATGAGAATCACAGACACTTTACTCTGCCCGTCCTGGTTCTGCTCAGCTGCTGAGGTCGGTGCCGCGGAAGAGGTGGAGAGAAAAAAAGCCACACGCATCCCCAGGGCACTCTCTAAGTGCCTGAGTTTTTGTCACCATTTTCCTGCCACTTCAAATAACACAAGGCAGCTGGCAAAATACAAATGCTCAGTGACCAAAGTTTGGAGATTTCCAAGATGAAAATATTTTCATTTTGTTAGTTTCGTCTTTGTTAGTTGGTTCCATCTGAAAGAGCCATTGACTTAATTTTTTTTTAATTAGTAGATTTTCTTTTTTAGAACCATTTTAGGTTTATAGAAAAATTGAGCAGAAGGTAGAGAGTACCCATTTATTTCCTGTCACCCTCCCCCGCACCAGATTCCTTTATTATTAACATATTGCAATGGTGTGGCACGTTTGTTACTATTGGTAAACTAATATCAATATATTATTATTAACTGAAGCCCACTATTGACTTAATTTATATTAGCATTCACTTTTTTGTGCTATACAGTTTTATGGGTTTTAACAAATGCGTAATGGTAGTGTATCTACTATCATAGTATCTATCATACAGAATACACCTCCCCATAAAAGACATTGATTTTTATAGCTATTTTAGAAGTGTGTTCCCTGCCTTATTTCCTTGGATATACAGTCTATCTCCACAAGGCTGTGTCACATTTCATGAGATGCTCTGAAATAATGAGAAATGTGTGGCATAGTGGTGGCAGTAAAGTGAATTATTCCGGCAGCAGGACTGCTCTGTCACCGCCAAGTCATTTAACTTCTTTCATCTGTAAGATGGGGATAAGAATATTACCTAAGGAACTATTAAATGAGATGATACATTAAAGAACTTAGAACAGTGCCAGGCATGTAGTAGACACTCAATACATTTTAGCTGTAATTATTATTATTCAAAATGAATATATAGGAATACGGATGGGCACGCCCATAATCCCAGAACTTTGGAAGGCCAAGGCAGGAGGATCCTTGAACCCAAGAGTTTGAGACTTGGGCAACAAAGAGAGACCTCATCTCTACAAAAAAATTTAAAAATTTGCCAGATGTGGTGGAGTGTGCCTGTAGTTCCAGCTACTGAAGAGGCTGAGGTAGGAGGATTGCTTGAACCCAGGAGGTCAATTAGCTGTGATCATGCCACTCAAAAAAAAAAAAGAAAAGAAAAGAAAAAGAAAAAAAAGAATATATAGCTATAGAACTATACACACACACATACACCCAAGTAAAAGTGAAACTAGAAAAATCTGAAGATGGTGGGTTGGTTGTAGCATGTCAGTATCCCAGTTGTGATAGTATACTATAGTTTTTCAAAATGTTACCATTGGTGGAAACTAGGTGAAGTATGCCTAGGATTTCTCAGTATGATTTCTTGCAATTGCATGTGAATCTATATTATTTCAATAAAAATTTTTGGCAGGGTGCAGTGGCTCATGCCTGTAAATCCCAGCACCTTGGGAGGTGGATGTGAGAGGACTGCCTGAGCCCAGGGGTTCGAGAACAGCCTGAGCAACTTGGCAGGACCTCATCTCTACAATAAATCAAAAAATTACCTGGATGTGGTGGCACGCACCTGTGGCTTCAGCTACTTTGAAGGCTCAGGTGGAAGGATCGCCTGAGTCCAGGAGGTCAAGGCTGTGGTGGCCATGAGCATGCCACTGCACTCTAGCCAGAGTGACAGAGTGAGACTGACTCAAAAAAAAAAAAAAAAAATGGCGGTGTGGGCAAGGTGTTGGAGGAATTGCCTAAGATTTCTGAGGCTGTTGGGGTGACCCAACAGTAATGTGGATTAATCTATCACACCCTGGCTAGGAACCAAAATCACCATCAAGACCTTAGGGAGAGGTTGGAGAAATCTGAATATGGGATAGGAATTAAATATTCTTAGGGAATTTCCTTCCTCATTTTTGTTGGGTGTAGTCCAGGTGTTATAGTTATAAAAGTGAGAAAAATAAACTTAGTGCCTTCAACTCTTCATGCAAGCCTGTAACAAGCTGATGATAAGGAAGTATCACACAACTTACACTTTAGATTTATAATCACCATCACCTCTCAATGTCTGCTCAAAATTTCAGAAGAGAGGCTTAGTAACCCAAAACGAACCATTATTTTGCCCGAGATCAAGCACACAATGGACCATTATTTTGCCCGAGATTTAAGCCTTTGGGTCAAGCAAACAAAGTGTATGTCTTTAAGAGGATCACCAGCTCTATAGGACACATTCTCAATGAGAAATTAATTAATCATACAAGATGTGCAGCTTTCTCTCAACATGAGCTACCCAGATATAAAATGGAGCAACAGGTTCTACTGAGGATTTGGTTTCCTTGAATTTAAATGCCACAGATGCGTTTCTAGCGAGAAAAATGAATGAGTAATTATTGCTCAGCACTGTAATGGCCTATATGTTTCCAACAACTTCCTTTCCACTTACTTTAGCAGAGGCATTTAACGTCCCCATTTGTTCAACACTTTGTTCACATAAACATCTGTATCTTGGGAACTTCCTTATTGTCCACTTTCTGGGTCTTGCAAATGACTGCATTTCCAAGTAGGAAGGTTTGGGGCAATGCCTTTTCACCTACTGAAGATATTCAAGTGCTTAGACATTTTATACAAAGAACTGCTCTATCTCAGTTTCAAAGAATTGTAATAACATATGCATTTTTTTCTTTTCTCTACAAAGAGCTTTTGTCAATCTGGTTCCTCTCTCCTTGATCATTTCGGACAGAAATGTTATCAGCATGAATATGCTTGTGATATTCCTGGAACTGTTATGTTAAAACAAATTTTTGAAGGTATTTTGAATTCAAACAGTATGATAATAATCTTCTGTGGGGAATTTTTACTGAGTATAAATATATGTATTCTATTGCTATTCCTAAAATTATAAAATTTGTTTTTAAACATAGGCTTTATAGATCAGACATATATGATATCCACACCTACCCACAGTAGTAACTCTGAATATATGTGGGATATTTTCAATAGACTAAACGGAACAGTTAAATCACATACAAGTAACCACGGCCTTTGAATTTAATTTCTTTCTTGGTTTGTGTTGTTTCTTTCAACAACTTTACCCATATATTCTGGATTATTTCTCATTTGTTCTCAATGAAAATATTGTCTCATAAATTGATTTTTTTCCCCTGAGAATGAAGGGATGTTTGTTTAGCAGATGATTAAGTCATCAAAATTTTCCCACTTGCAAAAAAAAAAAAAAATGTGGGGGAGGCATTTGTAATCTCTGGGTCTCCTTTAGAGGTCATATTCTATGGATCATCTCATGTTAGTTCAGAAGAACACCCAGGAGACTAATGGAATCTAATATCTATTTTTAAATGGTAAGTTCTATCTTTTCAACTACTCTTCTCTACTTGAAATGTCCCATTTGGATTAGCTTTCCCCGGATTTAAATTTTCTCTGGCACAAAATTTAAAGCTACTTTGGTAAATGTTAGTTTACTTTTCCTTGAAACTCACCGAAGCTTGAAGGCAGTTATGTTCAGATAAATAAAAGTATTATTTTGTCTATGAATAAACAGACATAAAACATTACTCTGAGAGATGGATAAGGTGGAACTGACAAGTACATTAAGTCAAAAAAAAAAAACTTTTCATACATTTCTAAATGATAGTACCAACATCAGTATGCCAAGGAAAATATGACCCTTTCAATCCCCTATCTTTGAAATTCGAAAGTAAGGAGAACTCTAGAGTTTCCTGTTAGTTCCTCTCATTTAGAGCATTCAATTTGAGTGCCTTCTCTGTACACACACATGCACACATGCATCTTCTCTGGTATCAGTTAGAAACTAAATATCTGGATTAAAATGTATTTACAGAGGCCACATCTATAATCCCAGCACTTTGGGAGGCCAAAGCAGGAGGATTGCTAGAGACCAGAAGTTTGAGAACAGCCTAGGCAATGTAGGAAGTGCCTATCTCTACCAAAAAACAAACAAAAAAAATTAAATTAGTTGAGCATGGTGGCACACACCTGTGGTCCCAGCTACTTGAGAGGCTGAGGTGGAGAGGATTCCTTGAACCCAGGAGTTTGAGATTGCAGTGAGCTATGATCACACCATTGCACATTAGGCTGGGCGACATAGCGAGACCCCATCTCAAAAGAATTTAGATAGATAGAATCGATGATATATAGATAGAACCTAATAGAGTACCATTTATAGTTTTAAAATGTAAACCAGTTTGTTTCGCTCTGTTTAATATTGACCCATTTCTGGCTTTAGTTGAACTGCTTGCTCTCTAATGAGGCCTTTGTTTGTTACAGCTATTTGACAGTTGTACACGAGTATTATTAGATGGGTTGTTTTTTCCCCAGTGTCACTTTTACTAAATTAATTTAGTTTGATTTTGGATGTAAACTCCTAAAAGCTGAGGTCTGTGTTTAGTACTACTGTAGTTTATCTCAGCTCAATATTTTGGAGTTTTTAAAGGTAAAAGAGGTATTTTATTCTGTTAAAGAGCAAAATCTGTCCTCAGACAGAATTAGTCCTTTAGCAGAGAAACCTGCCTTCTTTAATGTGGGGAAGGCAATGACCACTTTTAAGCAGAGTAGTTTCTGGACGTTCCTCTATAAGAGTTTACATTAATGTTTGATTCTGCAGCCTTTCCAAGCAACCCTTGTTATTTTCACTTTGATCTTGTCCTTATTTTAGCTTTTCTAAAACAATCAAATTTTAATTGCTAGAGTAGCAATTTTAATTGCACCTTCCGACTCTTCCTCATTTATACTAAATGTCTAAACTTGTCTCCAGTGATTAGTGACGTCCTTATTGATTTCAGCTGCCAGAATCAATTCCTTACATCAGACTTTGCATAGGTTTTGTTTTTGGTGGTAGACCCAGTTACATTTTACCTTTAATAAGCCATGTAGACCTTTCCTTCCTATCTTAAGTTAGTTTTGAGGTCTCACTTGTTTCTACACAATACAAAATAAAATTGTTCCTGCTGTGTTTTCATGCCTTCTAATCAGTGACTTCCCTTGATATCTTTTTTCTTTTCTTTTCTTTTTTTTAAGAGTTGGAGTCTCACTCTGCAGCCCAGACTGGAGTACAGTGGCATGCTCCCGGCCACCACAGCCTCGACCTGCTGGGCTCCAGTGATCCTTCCGCCTTAGCCTTCCAAGTAGATCTCTTTTTTTCTATCTTTAAAGTTCCAGTCCTTGATAGTGAGTGACTAAAAATCCTTACAGTCTACTAAGCAGAAAATGGTGTCCTTTCTCAAGAAAGTCATGATTTTATACGGGGAATAAAGATAGGGGAATGTTAAAAATTGCCTTAATTGTTAAAAATGGGTAGAATTAATCTGGAAATACTTCTGAGATTATGTAGACTTACAGCAGTTGTTTAGGAAGATCTGGATAGATAACTAACTTCCCAGAGATTTCTAACCTCCTCAGTAACATTAGAAGACCTGTTGAGCGTATTTCTTATATTTGTTAATACTGAAATATAGGACTGAAGATAACTGATGTGATTGTATTTGGTGAGTTGAATATGGGTACCTTCTAGTTTATTGTAAATGCATTTTTTTTCTTCTTTTGGGGCATGCAGAGAAGTTCCAAAATCCCCTAGTTTTACCAGTGTAATTATGTAAGTTCACATTAATCAAAATGAATTCCCTTCTTTCTAGGGTTGAATGAGAGGCACTTAAGAAAGAAAGGAACTGAATATCTAACCGGTGTTGTTCCATGTGATCTTCTCAGTAATAAACCAGGAAGCCCAGGAGGCTGCTGCATAGAACACACATAGATGATGCGAAGGGACAAACGGGTGCCTGGGCAGAGGAAAAAATGGAAGCATGGGCAATAAAGAGGCAGGTCAAGTGTGTTGAAAGAACAGCTCAACAGAGTGGTTGCTGGATTTTGAAGGGAAGGGACTTTAATTTCTTCTTTTTGGCTATGTTTAGCTGTCAACCTAATTACTGTTTATTTCTATGCCAAATGGGAGGGTGAGTCTATGTACAGAAGGTTTGACTAATGCCCATAGCCAAAAGTATTGTAAAGTTGTATGGATAAACACTTCTAAAAGAAAGCATTTTCTCCGACTCTAGGTATTTGAGATATATGGGGGATGACTGAGAATAAAAAATTATTCTTTCTTTAACTTTCTTTTCTCCCTGCATTTTCTAAGGCTCAGACTATTTTCTTGACTCACTTTTGAGTAACCCTTGCCTACCAGGTATTGAACAAGCCTCAGGCTCATAAATCATCATCATCTCTATCCTCAAAAAACCTTAGTTTTGCTTAATTTTAAAAATAAATAATTAGATCATGCAGGAGTTTGAGAAATATTTCAATTAAAAACCAGCGGCATTGATTAATTTCTGAAGGCAGATAAGCAGGGCTTATTTGACTGTTGTTAAAGAAGATTAGGTATTCTTCTTTGGTTGCACCAAGAAGCGTTCACTTTTTTTTTTCCACTGGTATGTAATGGTCATTGCCCCAATTGATGTGGAAATCAGTGGGAAATTATTTAAAATTGAAATGCTGTGCCATATAAATGATTTTACTGACAAAAGTCAATATTCAATTATTTTTTAACTTAATTTTGATGATCTAGGTACCCACTCGCATGACATCACTACACTTGTATGAAAAAAAGGGGGAAGAGCCAACTCTAAAGCCTGTGATCACACCTCTTAACTGACTCCATAATGCTTAACCTTTGGGATAGAAACAAGGACAATGACCAAAGAAGATGCTGTCGACCAATCTCCTTTGGAACAAGCAATGATTAATGCAAAGGAACAGTATTCGTTGAGTTTGATTGAAAGATGCTGCAATTTTTCTTGTGCTGTTAAATATTTAAAAGTGAACATACACTCTCTGTTGCTCACAAGTAAGAATTATATTCTTTGAATTCTCCTCTCAGTAACTGGTTTCTGGTTAGGTTTATTCTCTTTCATTGTTTCATTCTGCAGCATTGAAGACATTTAAAAGTTGTTATTAAAATCTTTTTAATTAGATGTAGCAATTTGAAACATTTTGTAAAATACTGCAACTTGTTTGTTTAGGGTAGTTTCAGTGTCCAGTCTTCATGTGGCATATATTTCTAGAAGGATCTTCTAGTTTTGAAATATTTAGTGAAAAAAGACCGAAATCCATCTTGAAAATTGTTACATGACATTTTGTACCTTTAGGTTCATAAGTATATTTGAAATTATTTTTAATACTGACATGGCTTACTTTACCCTCTCTTATGGTTTCATTACTTATGTCTAAAATATCTGCAGGGAAATTTGCATTTCCTAAGAAGACTTAATTGCCAACTAACTAAGTAGAAATTTATCTTGTTTTTGTGAATTCCTGGACATATTTCTAAAATGTATATAGTATTCTGTATCAGAAAGTACACCAGTCTTTTTTCAAAAGGGATGGGGTGTCAAATTAATTCTGGCTCATTTTATTTTAGAAGATGAACTCAGGGACAGATATATATAGACTCACTTTAAAAACCTTAAGGCAGTCAAGTGGTGGCACATGCTTATAGTTCCAGCTACTGAGGAGGCTGAGGCAGGAGGATTGCTTGAGACCATAAGTTGGAGGCTGCATGCTATGTGCAGTATGCTATGATTGTGCCACTGCAATCTAGCCTGGACAACATAGCAAGACCCTGTCTCTAAAAAAACACACACAACAAACAAAAACCTCATGGAATAACAATGTCTTACATAAAAAAAAAGACTGTTCTGGTGTGTGTTTGTGAAATTTTGGGTCAGGGTAGGTAGTATAGATAGTGAGTTAAATTAGGAGCAATTGCAGTTGATGGTCAAGAAACCATCAACTCATATTTCAAGTGGCCCAAGGCAATGTTGTTATAACATTTTCTCAAAATGGACTTCATACCTGAGAAGAGTAAAATAATGTAGTGGAAGTTAGGTAAGGAAATTACTATTTATCTATGAGTCCTGAGAAAAATCAGGTCATCTTCACAGAAATCAGGTGGTAAACCCTTAAAAATTCAATGTGATATCTCTTGCTTTCCAGTTGTATTCTTGCCAGACTTTTGTGGCATTCACATCTGTGGTAGCAAAGTGCAAACATTTGACTGTGGCAAAATGCTGAACTCCTGATGGCCTGGCAAGAACCAGCAGCAGGAGAGAATATGGTGGGCAGGTGAGCAGTCAGAAGATGTGGACAACAGACACTGGTTCCCTGGATGGGCTGTTGGCAATTCAGCATCATGGTGAGTGGATGATCAGTCAGAAGATGCTGGCAACAAACACTGGTACCCTGAATGGTCTGTTGGCAATTCAGCATCACGGTGGGTGGATGATCAGTCAGAAGTATGGGCAAGAGACACTGGTACCTTGGATGGGTTGCTGGCAAGTTGACATCATGGGGGATGAGTAAGCAATCAGAAGACATGGTCAACAGACACTGCTACCCTCGATGGTCTGTTGGCAACTCAGCATCCTCCCTGTCCCCTCTACATTTACCTCCTGCCAGGAAAACCCTGGAAATATATTTCTCAAAATTCTCTTTTTAATAGGTTTGTGGGTTAGATTCTGCCAAATGATAGACCTTTCTATGATGCTTGAAAGGTGCAGAATGGAAGAGCCGTTATTCTTCAGTGGCAGCTGAGGGCATCCTTGTGACTTCCTTGGGCTTCGGGGGTCCTCCTGGGAGTTGCCTCTGTGGTGCCACAGGATGATTGCCGTTAGAAGATTTCCTGTAATCCTTGTCCTCCCTCGAGTCCCGAAAATGGAAGTTCTAACCTTGTCCCTCTCAGCCCTTCCAGGAGTATTGTAAACTTCTGGTGAACTGATCTTTCTGTTTTGAAACAGCATAGAGTGACTTCTATTTTCTCAACTAAATCCTGACTTACCTCAACGAATAGACTACTTTTTGTATCTATCTGATGTATTCCTTCTACCACCATGTGGCTATTTATTCTACTTAGGTTCAAAGAAGCTGCTGATCTTCTCGACCAAATTCACCCCAAGAAAATTTATAGGAATCAGCTGTTGAAATGGAGGGCTGGACTCTGTGGTCATCAATTTTACTTTATATCTACAGACACAAACTGGGCACCTTCTACCTTGACATTTTACAACAGATTTCAGAGCACTGATTTATGTGCCAATTGTGTTAGCTGCCTTAGTGGAGAAATAAGAAATTATCTGCAAGACAATCTCTCACATTCAAATTTTGAGGAAGCCAAGGAATCACAGTGAATTGTTCTATTTCAGTTTTATAAGCACCCAATTTAATGAGCAGCCCCTGTCTTAACTTCTGTCTGTTAATAAGGAAGAAGAACAGATCTCATACCTTTCAAAAAATTAACTCGAATTGGACCATGGATTTAAATGAAATTATAAAATTCCTAAAAGATAATATAGGAGAAATTCTAGAGAATTTTTGGTTTGGCAAAAACTTTAGATATGAAACCAAAGGAATGATTCATGAAAGAAAGAATTAATAAGCTAGACTTTATTAGAATTAAAAATGCTTGCTCTGGCAAGATAATAGAAATCAAGTCACAGATTATGAAAAAAAATTTACATAAGCAGTGGTGAATATGTTAATTAGCTTGATTGTAGTATTTCACTATATGCATGTGTATACATATACATAAACATCAACTTGTATAATGAAAATATATACAGTTCTTGATTGCCAAAAATACGTATCTATACTGAGTTCAAAAATAAATAAGTAAATAATTTTTTTTTTTTTTTTTGCCAGGAAGCAGCATTTATTTATGGCGGCACTGGCCCAGCAGATTTACATCCAGAGGCTGAGCCCCAAATGCAGTGGGCTGTTGCCTTATATTACATTTTAGCCCCTCTGTCTCCTTTACATGGCAGCCTGCATTTTTTTTTTAACTTTTAAATTTTTTTATTTTAAAATTGTGGGTTATGCATGGCTTTTCCAGGAAGCAGATACTGAGATTTCCATACGCAGGAATAGAAGTAGTTTATGGAGGGTAGCGCTTCAGAGCATCATGTCATTTGACAAGCTCCCAGCCAGACCAACGGGGTGCCCTGGAGCTAAAATTTTCCCTGAGAGGAGCCTTGCATCAGGCAGAAATGGTCAAGTGCTAGTGTCTCAGCTGTGCTCAGTCTTTTCCTGAGGGTTGTTCAGGGAAAGAATGGCCTGGACTCAAAAGCTGAGGGTGATCCTGAAGGTGTCGGAGTTGGAGACTGTCAGCTAAGTGTGCTTTTTGTAGCTGAATGGCAGATTCTTAAATGGAGTCCCAAGTAGCACACCTTCGTGGCTGCCCCAGTTCGCAAAAGCATTTTAAGCCTTCAACTATGTAGCAGTTTTTCCCTCTTTATTCCCATACTTTGTTCTGATTTATTTACAGGTCTTTAAAGATTTTGGGGGAGAGCCCTTGCTCACTTCGCGTCTGCAACAATCTGGAACTGAATAATAAAATTTCCAGCCAGAACATTCCCTGTCGTCCAATATGACCCAAGTTCTTTTTAGCTGACAACACCAACAGCAACTCATATTTAACAAGACAAAGGCACATTGCTCATCTTCTAGAATTATGATACTACTATTTATCTACTTCTTAAGCAAAAAACTACAGAATCATCTTTGGTTTTCATTTTTTTTTCGTTCTTCAAACAATAAGCAGAATAGATAACATTTACTGAGGGAGGATTGTGTGCTAGGTACTTTTTGGGGCACTTTTATAGTTACCTTATTTATTTATCCCCATTTTACAGATGAAACAGAAACACTGAGACATTAAAACTTATCTAAAGCTTTACAGCTGTAAGTTAGGCATGTCCAACCTGAGGCCTATGGGTCACCTTTGGCCCAGGACAGCCAATAATGTGGCTCCACAAGATCTTCTAACGTGCTTTTTCGTGTTTATTTTCTTTGTGACCCCAAGCATAGTTCCATTTTGAAGTTCACAATCGCACCTTATTCATAACATTGTTTTTTGGCAGCGCATACATTTGTGACCAGCTGTTTTCAATTATGAGGCACACAGAGCAAAATTTGAACAAACATTTCTGATGAGTACCTTGAGAACTTACTAAGAATTGCGACCACTTCCATTGAACCAGATAACGATAGATTAGTTTTACAAAAACAAGGTCAAATTTCCCACTAGTTTTATATAGTTCTCATTTTTCTAAATTTTATAATAAAAATTTTTTAAAGATAAGTCTTTTTATGTATGTACACTAACTATCTTATATAATTTATGTGCAGCCCAAGACAATTCCTCTTTTCTAGATGTGGCCCAGGGAAGCCAAAAGGTCAGACACTCATGCTATAAGTAGAGTTGCTGAGACTTGACTTCAGACATTCTGACTCTAGCATGTAGGCATAGTCAGCTGAGAGTTTAAGAGCTGTTTGTGTGCCTCGTAACAATTTAACTCATATAATTCTCAAAACAATCCAGGAATCCAAGTACTATTACTTACCTCTTTTTGTAGAAGAGGGAAGCAGGGCTAAGCGACTAAATAATTTAGCCAAGATCAAACAGTTACATGAAAAGCATGAATTCAAGTGTAGGAACCCAATGTGGGAGGCCATGCTCTTTCAGCCACTTTCTGTCGTGACTTCTGTGTAGTCACACTGCTCTCTTTGGGTGCATTTGTATTTTCTTTTCTTTTTGCCCAATCTTCCGGCCAAGTTTTGGTAATCCCTCGTTGTATAACTTTAACCTTCTCCACTGCCTCCATTATTCTGTTTAGGCTAAATAGAGCAACAAATTAACCTCTTTTGTCATCCACATCAACCTACAACATGGCTGTGTCTTGTTAAATACCTGAAGAGGCACATTATATGTAGTATTTATTCAATTGCTTTAATGAAAGGGCTTGTACTAGGTTGCCTTTTTTAGCTCTTCCCAAAGCTCACTGTACATCACAATCTCTGGGAAGGAGGCATTTCAGTGATAAACATTCCCATGTCCCACATCAGAGTTGCTGAATCAGAATCTTGGGGTTGAGACCAGGTGTCTGCATTCTTATCAAGCATCTCCAGGTGATTATTAGGTATTCCGGTAGGCACTGATCTCCAAACTGTGGTCTGAAGAGACTCAGTGTCAGCAGAGGGGAGGTTTAATGGAGGAGGTCCCACATACATTCCTTCAAGCAAAAGAGCTCCATTTTTACCTTGTTTATACATTGGGATCCACCAGGTTTTATTTGATATGAGTTCCAATGCTTTGTTTTTTTTAACCACTACCATTCTCTAATCTGATCGTTTCCCTTAACTTCAGATATTTTCTTGTCTAATTCCTCAAGTTCCAAATTCTTTTTTTCCAGCTCACCAGAATACCTCTTCCCATTGTGAAAATAATTTTTGCATTCCATGTCTTTCTAATTATCATAGACAACTTGAATCGAGCTGGAAATACCCCCAATGAAACAGACCACCCTTTAATTTTCCAGTTTTTCGTTGAACAGCTTTTATATGTCTCTATGACCTTGTTTATGTTTGTCATTTATATTGACATGTTTTGTGAAAAAAGGAGTACTTAATTTGCTTAATATAATTTTCAAAATCTGAGTCAGGTGTATTTAGAAGCTGCAATCATTGTGTTAACATAACGGTTTCTGCCTTTTAGTGGAAGTATCAGGTTTTTTGCCCCTGCTTTTAATGATTACAGACTGTAACCTAGGAATTCATGTTGTTAGCCCGGGGAGCTTACTAGGGAGTGTCCAGGGAATGAGAGTAGACAATCCTAAACACACATTTTTCTTTCTCCCCTGCCCCATTTTCATTTTAGATTCAGTGGGTACATGTGCATGTTTGTTTTATGGATATATTGTGTATTGGTGGGGATTGGTCTCCCATTCTCCAGACAGTGAACAATGTACTCAATAAGTAATTTCAGAATTCTAATTCCCCTCCTTGCTTCCTCCCTTATTGGGGTCCCCAGTGTCTATTATTTCCATATTTGTGGCCATTTAGCTCCTGCATGTAAGTGAGAAAATGCGATGTTTGTTTTCCATTTTTGAGTCTGTTCACTTAGGATGATGATCTTCAGCTCCATCCATGTTGCTACAAAGGACATGATTTCATTCTTTTTTATGGCTGTGTAGTAGCCCATGGTGTATATACACCACATTTTCTTTAACCAGTCGATTGTTGGTAGGCACTTAGGTTGGTTCCATGATTTTCCTATCGCCTAAGCGCAAATTTGTAATGATGCCTTGAGGTATAATTCAGAGCACACACATAATATCACATTCACATAGAAAACACAGGAGGTTTCAGAATTTTTGCCTGGTGGAAACAACACGAACATGAAATAAAATGTGTACTATTTTAGATTATGAGACTGACGCTCTGCCCATTATGAGACTCACTGGATTCTATTTTAAAACTATGCTTTGATATGTATTATATGTACTTGTATCACTTTCACATCTATTAATATGACTCTGAGAAAATTACAAGCACCCCGAAGAGTTTTAACTTCTCAGCTCGGGCAACCACTGCCATGCTCCCCTTCTTTGTGCACAAAACCCTATGCCTTTTACTCATGCTCTGTGAAGCCCTGTGCAAAGTTCTTTCTGTGCATCATCTCACACCATCTTCAATATGACTGTACAATATAGCTATCATGTATTATCCCATTGTACAGATAAGGAGGTTGAGGCCTAGAGAAACTTTCACAAGGCTGTACTGTTAGATACCAACCTCAGCAGTCAATTTTAGAAGCCAAGTCCTGCCATGATGCTGTTTTTCCCAGTCCTCTAGTGAAATAGACTCCAAATACAAGCTCACCATCATTATCCAAATGTCTTTGATCCTCTGTCTTTTCCTATTGCCTTCTTTCCAGGTTTGGGAGATGGCACACTATGATAGGGTCAGCACTGCCTCTATTACTGTGGCAGATATAGGAACTTGGCAGATCTATACATTTTAGCTCTCTGAGCTTCAAGTCTTCTAAAAATGGACACATCAACCCTGAAGCAACATGTGAAGATTAAATGAAATAACATGTATGGATGTGCTATACGTAGGTCCTAGTCAGTGGGCATTCAGTAAATGTTAGCTTGTCTGCCTGCCTGCTGTCCTCTTCCTATTTTTGTTATTCGCTCTGCAAAACAGAGAGACACAAAAACCCAAGCTGCTTTTTCTTCTGTGTTTTTCGAGTGACCACAATTGAAGGTGTTCAAGAAAAGATGAATGATTCTTTGATCGAATGATGTGGCTGGAATTCAAGCCATTTGAGTGATTGGCTTAAACAACCCTTAATTCATTTTAACTCTCCAATTCTACGATCCCATGACAAATCACCAATCAGAATGTGTCATTTTATTTTTGAAAGATTTAATTATAGGTGAATTCTCTTCTCCCTTTTTTGCTACTTCTTATAGTGTTAAAAAAAGAGATGTAAAGCAGAACGACCCCCAATCATCTACCCACCCCCCAGCCGCTGCTACACAAAGTTTGCAATGAGTGAGTAGTAGCACATTCTCTTAATAGCCTGAGATTAAGAGTGATGATAATAAAGCAGAATGGAAATAAAAGCTTTTATATCTCTGGTTTGGCTATTGCCCAGATTGTGATCAATAACTCATCCAAAGAAAGTCTATGTTACAAGAAATTCACTTAAGTTTATTTGGCTAATTTGTCTGTCATTGGACATTTAAATTTTGTATTAGGGTTCACTTTATCAGCCGCAACATCTCAGTCTCTTCATCCAGTAAAAGTTCATCTCTTGCTCACACACAGCATAATGTGTGTGTTCCTGCTCAGGGATAGCCCTCCACATGGTCGTTCCAGGGAAGGACCCAGGGTCTTCTCAACTAGTTGTTTTGTCATCATCTGAAACTTTGGATGTCTTGACTGTATTCTCTGTATCTCACCAACATAGGGCCAAGAGAGCATGAAGGATCACTCAGAAGGAATTATTTATGGACTAGGACTTGACGTTGTTTGTATGACTTCTGCTCACATTCTGTCATCCAGAAAATAGCCCCATAATCATCTACAACAGCAGAAGCAGCTGGGAGATATAGCCCTATGGTGTATCTGGAAGGCAAGGGAAATAGATTTTGCTGACTACCAGTAGTTTCTGCCATAAGTTATTTCCAATTTATTACTATTATAACTCTGAGATGAATGCTACTTTATTTCAATTTTTGTTCACATTCTTAAAACTTTCCTTAGAATATTAAAAGAGGGGCCCCCAAACCCTGAAATTTATTTATTAAAAAATGGTGTATTTATTATTACATGTTTAAATTTCAGTTACCTTCAAAGTACTTTTTGTTTGATGCGATACAAGTACATCTATCAAGACACTTTTTCCACTGCACAAAACAGTTTTTGGACTTGTCAATTTTGATGCCTGTTAGTGCTTCTGACATTTTTTGTTTTACCTCTTCCACACAGGTAAAACGTCTCCCTTTTAGGACTTTTTCATCCAGGGAAACACACAAAAAAAGTCACTCTGGGCGAGATTAGGTGTTGAGGGAGGGTAGGGCATGGGGGTCATGCAGTTTTTGGTTAAAAACTGCAGAACACTCAGCATGGTGTGGGCAGGTGCGTTGTCTTGGTGGAAGAACAAGTCACTTGTTTACCCAACTCGGGATGTTTCTTCTGCAAATTGTGATGCAACCTTCTCAAAAGTTCCAGATAAAAACCAATGTGTTCCTAGAATACTTTACTAATGGTAAAAGTCTGTGCTACAAAGGGTCCACCCTCCAAAAGATAATTCTGGTTGTTTTTGGATTTCCACCATTGTGTTATTTAAAGTGGAAAATTTGAGTCAAAGACTTACTTTAAGGCATGTTTTAGCATTTTGATACTGCCCTTCTGAAGCGCTGGATTAATTTTTCTCTGACACTATGTAATAGTGACCATTTCTCCATATCCTTATCAACAAGTGTTTTCTTTCAGAACTCTAGTCAATTAGATATGAACATAGTTTCTTCAACTGTAAAAGCATGTCTGTCCCACAGGGTTGGCATTATCATCAAGTTACATAGTTGTGAACCTGATTTATAAATTATAATATTTGTACACATTCTAGCTATTATTTTGAGAGAGAAGTTTAGATAGACTTTGAACAGCTGACATTCATTTTCAAGTCCTTTAAGAAACTCAGCACCTTTATTTTGTTACCAAATTTGAAAAATTATAAAAAGAAGCTGCTATGAAAATGTCCACTCTTCCCATTCCTTAGTGAGAAACATTAAATACATCCCAAAGTGAATGTGACCAGGGAAAACTATTCTCTAGAGATTCCTCTATCCCAGGAATTTTAAAATTTTAAGTGTTAGGCTCCGGAATCGGTGAGGACTCTGGAAAACACTGTCGGCCAAAACTGCCTTTCCTTTCAAGTGTCACCATGGTCCCTTGGTCAGAAGAGAAAATGGGTTTAATATGGAGCAAGGCTGTTGGGCATTTCTCTAGCACCCATCCTTCTCCTATACTTCTTGATTAGTCATGAAATGCCAGCAACATCCTGAGAGTCCAGCAGTTTGCATATCTGTATTACTGTTATAGATGCAATAAAGCTGGATTCTGAGCACTGATCATCAAAGTTATCTAGCACTAACATATAAATAACATTACTGTACAAAAGAAATGAGAATAATCACAAATGACATTTAAATGTAAATAATGTGGGAACACTAGCTAGATGTTCTAAGAGAGACTGAAAGCTGAACTCTTCAGTAGAAAAGAAATTAAATGTTAGAAAATAATAATATTTATTGAGTGTGTGAATATGTATAGATGTGTGTGTACGTGTGTGTGGGGGTGGGGAGGGATTGTGAGAGCATGCACATTGGTGGGACAGGATGAGGGGTAGAGGTTGGGTGTTAGATGAAATAAGGACTGGCCCATCCCCTAAGGAGAACTGAATTTAGTAGGGAGGCTTTTAAGAGATCGACATTTTAAGAATACTCACAATATACATTATTGACAGAAAATTAACAAATCATTTATTTTCTGAGTTCATAAGAACTAAATGACAGAACTGATGAGTCTTCCCTGTCCCCGACATAATTGATAATATACCACTACCCACCTACTGACTTCAACAAAAGTCAAGGAATCAAATTTTGTATAGTAGAATAAGGTTCTTAAAATATGGTACATATACATGTTGGAATATTATGCAGCCATAAATAAGGACAAAATTATGAACTTCACAGCAACTTAGATGGACTTAGAGGCTATAATACTGAGTGATCTATCACAGAAACAAAGAACCGAGTATCACATGTTTTCACTCATAAGTGGACCTTGAAAAGCTATCATAATACTGTAAGAAAGGGATTGGCAGTAGTGGGAAACTGCCAGGGGATGGGGGCACACCTCATCAACAGGGGTACCCACATAATGAACATTTGTGTACCTAAACCTGAATTGTACCCCACATAAAAAAAGAAGAATAAGGTTTTTAGTTAATGACAACTCTTATATCCTGTGGTAGGCAGAATAATGGTCCCCCAAAGATGTCTGTGTCTTAATTCCTGGAACCTGTGAATGTGTTATATTACATGGACAAAGGGACTCTGCAGATGTCATTAAGGTTAAGGATCTTGGGATAGGGGGATTATCCTGGATAGGTTGTGTAGATGGGCTCAACTTAATCACGTAAATCCTTAAAAGCAGAGAACCTTTCCTAGCTAAGGTCAGAATCAGAGGGCAAAACGACTATGAGTAAGCAGTCAGAGAGATGCAATATGGCTGGCTTTGAAAATGAAGGAAGAGGGCTATGAGCCAAGGAATGTGGGTGGCCTCCTTAGGCTAAACAATGCGAGAAAACAGATTATTATCCCCTAGGAAGGGATGCTGCCTTGCTGACAACTTGATTGTAGCTCAGGGAGACCTGCTGCAGACCCCTAACCTACAGAACCTGAAGTTAGTAAATTTGTGTTCTTTCAGTTTCTGGTACTTTGTTACAGCAGCAATAGAAAACTAATACACACCCTCTCTGAAAGTCCTATCTGGGGGATGACTTTCCCCTTTATTTACCATACAGTTGTTTTGTTCTTGAACAATAGATGGTGCTAAGCATCCACGTTTCTAGTGTTGTCAGCCAGCTCCTCTAATTTAAAATAATTAGGACCATATGACAACAGTGGAAACATTTATTCATGAGAGTCTACAAATCACATTGTTACAGATTCAGAAAACCTGCATCAGAGTTGTGATGAATGACAAGAAGTTGATGTGTTTGCTAGAATTTAAAGGTAACTGCTTATTAAAAATCCCAAGAACAGTGAAACCTATTTTCTGTTTGCAATATTGAATGGCTTACATCTCTTTAAAATAGTAAAATGTTAGCCTCAACTCCCCTTCACAAACACTGAACACCCTGAAGCCACACAGCATATGAAAGTGAATTTGAGATTAGAAACTACTGGGTAAAGATGTCTGCAAAAGAAGAAATGTTGTTGTTTTAGTTTTCATCCGTGGTGGTGCAACACTCAAGAAAAAGCAGCAAAAGATGGTAATTCATGGTTTTTTTCTTGAAAATCAGTCACAATATATTTTCTTATTAGAACCATCTTTCAACAAATGCAACATTACTTATATTTAGCTCCTAGAGGACAAGGAGGATATCTGTTTGATGGTTTTTTGGCTGTTAAAAAAGAGTATAAGGTATGTGTATGTGTAGATTTTTATATTTGATTGTTTCACTTTTATTTATTTTATTTTATTTTTTGAGTTGGAGCTCCACTCTGTCGCCCAGACTGGAGTGCAGTGGCCGCTCCCGGCCACCGCAGCCTTGACCTGCTGGGCTCCGGCCATCCTTCCGCCTCAGCCTTCCAAGTAGCTGGAACTACAGGCGTGCGCTACCACACCCGGCTAATTTTTTGATTTATTGTAGAGATGAGGTCTTGCCACGTTGCCCAGGCGGGTCTCGAACCCTCGGGCTCAGGCAATCCACTCACCTCAGCCTCCCAAATGCGTGGGATTACAGGCTGAGCCACAGAGCCCAGCTTGTTTTCACTTTTAAAAGCATGATCTATGCTATGGTGATATTCTTTTCCACCACAGTTCTACATTCAATTCTTTTCATCTAATTTAATAAAATGGGTAATTGACTGGATATTGTGGGTATGATGACTAGTGTGTAATATAACATTTTGATACTCATGTAAAGCCACTATAGTAAGAAGAAAAGATGGTACACTCTGGGCTTCCAGAGAACATGTGTTTGGAAAATTTAGGAGCACCTGATCTCAATATAAATACAGTCACTACCTTTATTCCTTTCCTTTTCTAAACAATACATTAAATATACTCATTTTCTAAATAAAAGCAAACACAGCCATGAAGGATCTCTTTCTCTTTTTTTCTTTTATTTCAATAGATTTAGGGGGTACAAAATAATTTTTGGTTACACAGTTGTATTGTAGAGTGGAAAAGAAGGCTGGGTTTTAAGTGTACCCACCACTCCCACCTGTGCACATTGTACCCAATAGGTGATTTTTTTTGTCCCTCTACTCCCTGCTCCCCTTCTCTGTCTCCAGTGTTGATGATCATCTTTCGACTGAGAGTGAAGGCAGGCAATATGCATACATCCAGGAAAACACACACACACACACACACACACACACTCTTGGAAACTGAACATGGAATGCTCTGAAATTCTGAAAATATAGACTAGAAACTATCTTAGATAATGACAGGAATGTCAAGGGGACAACACATAAAGTCAAGGCAACATCTCATTTCTGTCTAGGTAAATAACTTCTTAATCTCTTCTAAGCACAATTCAAGACCTTACCTGAAAGCCTCACCCACCACCCAAGGGCCAGTCCCAGGAGCTCTTCACTTGTATTTAGGTTAAAAGAAGGAACTGACAGGGCACAGAGGGTCATGCTTGAAGTCCCAGTGCTTTGGGAAACTGAGGCAGAAAGATTATTTGAGCCAGGAGTTGGGACTAGCCTGGGCAATGTAGCAAGATTTCATTTCTTAAAAAAACAAAAAAAAAGAAGCCATGCATGGCAGCACATATCTGTAGTACCAGCTCCTTGAGTGACTAAGATGGGAGGATAGATTGAGCCTAGGAGTTTGTGGCTGCAGTGAGCTATGATGAATCAAGAGAACCACCCCACATCACTGTTTATTCTGAGCACAACTGTTTTATACTTGGGTTACTGAGTTACCAAAATTAAACAAAAGTTTAAAGATACAAAATCATGTGACTAAAACAAAGTAGAAGTTATTAAGGGCTATGCATATGAAGAGAGATATTCTTTGACAATTGAAATTAATTTCTAAAATCTACTTAAGAAAGGAAGAAGTCAGAGTTGATTTCCAATTGAGGAACCAGGGAACTGGCGATAATTTTAATTTTCAGCAAGGTCATAAAAAGTGAGAGCATTTCATTGTAAATCCGACATCGTGGGCAAAATGTTCCCACAGCCAAATCTTAAAAATGTATGGAAATTATTCACATTTATTTATACTCTTCATAGGAACAGGATAAGGAACTGTGTGTGTTGTGGGGTAAGAGAATGGGCTGGGAAGAGATGCAAAGATAAGGGACTGGAGGTTTAGGACTTATAAGAATTCAGTTTCATTTAAAACTGACTTAAATGACCACCAGAGGGACTCCAAAGTTCACTCATTGATACTATGCTTCAGGCAAGAACTGTTTTAGGAGATTTTTACATGGTGTATGCGTATGCCATGCGAAATAGTTCAAATATAGGTACAATACAGCAAGAGGTGTGAACCATCAATTCGGAGAAACTCAATTTCTTGAAATTTAGGGTTTTCAAAAATCAACAAGGGGGTAAAAAAGATCCTTATCATTGATATGAGAGACTCATTAAATAGACACATTTGTTCTGCATTCCCTGCTAATGACGGTTCAGCAGGCTCTGTTTGATTTCTTCAGATGTTCAGTGTCTCTGTTCTGCCAGAAGGTGTTGCTCTAATATAGCTGGGCTTGGAGGACAAAGTAATGTGGCATGAAATGTGGTCAGACTGGGTAAAATGTAAACTGTGTAAGTATATAGAATTCAGGCACAAAGATCTCCATTATACGGAGAAAAGAGGGCTTTACTGTAGTATGTGTCCCACTATAAATAGTTCAGCAAAATGTAAACATGAAATATTTCCCCAGTGATATTTGCAGCCATATAAACAGTAGCCCCACTTTTCTTTTCATTAACTCTCATTTCTTAATAAAGGGACTTCTGTAGGGTGAAATTTGGGTAAAATAGAATGATCTGTAACTTTTTTTTATATAACAGTGTGCAGCATACATGGAATAAAAATTGGAATTTAAAATCAGCACGTCTATGTTTTTTTCAAACACAGCTTTGCTTTAATGTATAAAATCCCATATGTTATAGAAACAAGCACAGTGGGTGCATTAGAAAGACAAACTAACAAAGGATTAAAGAAACTGGAATACAGGCCCTTTTTTAGCAAAGAAAGTTAGAATTTCTTCTATACTGGTAAACAAAATTCAAACTGAATACTTTAAAAAATCTCACAGTCATTCATTATTTTAAACCTGATTATTAAGAAGAATGTTTTTTAAACTCAGTTAAAATATAATTTTACTCAGACTTAATCCAGAGTATATTAATTTTATTTTCAAAATTCAGACCAGGGCACTACTTTTTAAATGAAGACATTTAAGTCACAGGAAGCAAAATAAATCAATCATTTTCAATATGGGACTGTACCCCGAGTTAACTCAGCAAAGGTAAACAAACAAAGAATAAACAAAGACACATAGATAATCCAGCCTCCTTGTAGATACTAGATATTGCCCTTCCCCTTCTTCTTTTTTTCCCCCCTACCAAATTGGTAAAAATGGATCCATGGACCATGTAGATGCCCTCTTCCACCTGGTTTTGCACAGCTTACACTTCACTTGTGTTGAAAATTTGCCCCAGGTATGATTTTGTCCAGAAGGTTTTCTCTGACTCCTGGGAAGAACACCTTGTGTGTATCACAGAGTACCCTGTACCTATTTCCACCATTGCACTTACTCCAGTATAAACAGGGCCATGTTTTTTTTATCTAGTGCTTGTACCATTCCTGCAAAGGTAGATGTTGACTAAATGTATGCATGACTGAGCTAAAATGAAGTGAATTAAGATTAGAAAAATCCAAAAATGGGTCAGCTAGTTCTTTGGCAATCAGTTTTGGGTTTCCTTCAATCACCAAGTCTAACAACCTCTTAGAGTTTTGTAGAAAATTGAGAATCTGTTCCTTAAAACAAAGCAGAACAAGCTTTGCAAGGTTAGACCTGATTAAGGAAGCCTGCACCCAGTTGTGTCTAAATATTGTGGGTGATCAAATGGTTACAGAAGAGGTCAGGAAGATTGTGCTTAGGGGTTGGAATCCCCTTACTGATTTCTTCCTCAGGGGACAATGAAAGGGGAGAAAGTAGTTGGGCTAATAATTAGATTTCAAAGTACTGAGAGGTCTGTGGAAAAAGAACTTTGGAACAGTGTATATTCTGAGAAAAAATTTATTTGATTTTTATCTTAGATATATGTGAGTGACAGGAGTTATGGGAAAATACTTGTTTTTTTAATTCGGTTCGAGAATGCTAGGCAAAAAACAAAACAGGGCAACCCCCTCGGGTCCCCTCCCACTGTGGGAGCTTTTCTGTCTTCTCAATAAATCCTGCTTTAAAAAACAAAACAAACAAAAAACATTAAATTGCCCTAACAGTTTTTTTTTTTCATGAACAGTCCTACTACAATACTTAACAGTTTTGATTGTATAGTTGAAAAAAGTAATTGTGTGACTTTAGGACAATAATTTTTTCAAATAAAAAATGTAGTTTATTATTTCATTTAAAACAATACTTTCTACTTTCTCCATTTTGTCATTATTTTATCATTTATCCAAGGTGTATTATTTCTTTCTTTCACGATGGCTCTATATAAGCATTCTTGTGTCTATAGTCATCTCTGAAGTGTATGGAAAGATTCTTGATTAATCCAGAGAAAGCTTTGGTCTAATTGTTAAGGCATAAAGCATTTTAAAATGAAGTATTTATGTTTCTTCATAGATAACAGTTTTCTGTTTTATGAGTTAAAAGCGACTGAATACTCTTATGACAGCTTTCATTGATTCAAAAAGAAACTCAATAACAGATTTGATTCTGTTTGAGAAGGAGTAAATTGCTTATTTTAAGGTTATTTCCTAAGTATTTCTAGTCTCTTAAGTTGTGGTAACCAATAATCTGAAACAACAAGAAAGCAGTATTTCCTCAACGTGGAGATTGGATCTTTAAACTAGGGTAGCAGTCAGTGAAGTGGTTTTTCCGTAGTTGAGAGATGTTAGTAAATGGCTAAGTCTATGCAATGCATAGTGAAATAGAGTTTCACACCTCATATATTTATTTATTTAAGGAGAATTATTTTTAGTAATTAAGATTGTGGTGTGATCTGGTAGAAATTTATATACTAATTAGATTAAGTAAAAAGCAGACAAATTTGTATTAACTTTGTGTGAGATAGGCATGGTCTATTCATTCAACAAATATATAATGAATGCCTACTACGTGCAAGGCACTGTACCAGATATAATTGCTCCTTGGCATCCATGAGGTATTGGTTTCAGGATCCCCACAGATACCAAAATTCATGGATATATATACAACCCACACACATTCCCCCATGTACAATATTTAAATCATCTCTAGATTACTTGTAATACTTAATAGAATGTAATACAATACAAATAGTTGTTACATTGTATTGTTTAGGGAATCGTGACAAGAGAAAAAGTCTGTACATGTTTAGTACAGACACAATTTTTTTCCTGAATATTTTTGATCTACAGTTGTTGCATTCATAGGTGTGGAACCCACAGATTTGGAGGACTGCAATTGGGATACATGAGTGAACCAAACAGGCAAAGATCCCTGCCTTTGTGGAACTGCATTCCAGCAAATAGGTGAAGAAGGTTTAAAAGCCCACATAGCTAGAGCCATGTGAATGAGGGGAAGGGAAGTAGAAAAAAGGTCAAAGGGGTTCAAGGGAGCCAGATTACATGGGCCTCACCGGCCATTGTAAGGACTTTGATTTAACTCTCAGCAAGGTAAGAGCCACGATCTGGGAAAATACTTGTACGTACTTTTGAAGAGGATCTTTCTGACTGATGTGAGCACAGACTCTTCCAGCAGATAGGCCTGTTAGGAACCTATTTGGTAATCCTTTTTTACCATTCTTGTCTCAGCTTAGAAAGGTCTTCTTTGACCATGCTGAAGTGGACCCCACTCGCCACTGACGCAATCATTCTCTATCCCATTACTGTATCTTATTATCCTCTTAGCACATACATATTTGAAATCATCTGACATAATTAGTTGGCTGTTTATACAATGATTGTCTGTCTTCTCCTGCTGAAATGTAGACATATAGGATTGCAGGGACTTTGTCTTATTTACCATTTTCTTCCCAGAGCTTAGAATAGTACTTTGAACATAATGCGCCCTCAAAAAAATTTATTGAATGAATGATTGAATGTCATTATTATCCTGAGTAAAGATAACACTTCAAAATAAAATATTAATTTAAAGAAAATACTAAAAAATTGTTACCATTTTAAATCTCATTATTGAACTCTGCACAACAATAATGAAATGACTCCAATTCAGAATAAGCTTCCAACATAGTTTGCTAACAATTCTCCTCTTCTGTGATTTTCCTCCAGGAGAAAAATCTTATCTGATGTGTTTATCAACAGTATTAATTAATCACTGTGACAAACATAAGAGAGTCGTAGCAAATTGCAAGTCTTAAGAAACATTCAACAAATATTAAGAAAGGAGACCTGTCTCTTATTTTAATAGAGTTAGTATCTCCCTTCTTAGAAATGTTAGTGCTCTTTTTTTCCCTGCTAGGTTACAATAAAGAAATGCTATAATTTAAGAGCCTGTCTAAGAAGGGAGGAGCACTCAGAGTCTGGTTCCAAGACACCATGGGCCATTCTTCCTTCTGAAAGGGCTTTCAAGAGATAGTGTTTATACCTCCCTAACTCTTACTAGAGTTCATGTGATTATGAATGACTTCTACCGTTTCATGTGAACTCAACTCTCCAAAATGAGAGAATTTTATGTGGTTGTCATTAGGCCTTTCCTTCCAAAGATTCAGTTATTTTCCAGTGAGTTTAGCAGGTTTCATACACCAGAATTTGTCACAGAAAAACTAACATGAAGCTTTTCCACTGTGTTTAATAATAGATGACTATAAAGTGATAAAATAGATTTATGGAAGTATTGTGGGCTAGGTTCCCCCCAACATTTTTTTTGTACTATGTTAATAAGTGTGTGACCTGTGGTTATTTTTTTGCAGCAGAAAATAACATTTCTCTTATTCCAAATACTATAGCTATCTTGCCTCCTTTCCTTTCTTCCTTCCTTTTTCCCTCCCTCCTTTCCTCTCTTCCTTAATTCCTTCCCTGCCTTCCTTCCCTTCTGTTTTTTCTCAGTTGCTGTCTTTCTGCATAATGAGGTTTTTCAAGGAGACTATATTCTGTCCTTCTTAGAACTTGCTGAAAAAGTAGAATAATTTAAAAGTAATAGCGTTTATCCTTCCAACATTTCTGTTAGAAAGAGACTCTCATCATCTGTTTGCTTCCCTATGTGAGCGTTCAGAGTGAGCCCTGTGTGCAGCTGCAGAGATAAGAACTGTGAGTTATACCATAAAGTTGACTCTGACCATGGGGATGGCCCATCAAGTAGCCACAGTAGTGAAAATCTATCATTTCCTTGTCTTCCCTACACTGGGGCATTGGAGTCTAAAAAGGTAGAAGTTCTTATTGAATTCTCTTAATTTACTGAGAATGTATTTCCAAGAAAGACCATGTGGATGTGAAGCAATGAAAATCAAGTTCATTTTCTCATGGAACTATAAAATACAAATGTCCTATTATTTATCATTCATGTTTCTAGCTTTTTCTACACATTATATCAACCCTTATCTCTCTTAATATAACTGCTTCCCTGCCTTTCGTAGTAGACTGTGAGTCTTATAGAGTAAGCTATCTTCGTTACTTTGAATTCCCAGGGCTTACATAGTGGGGATCACAAAATAGGCAGTTTGGAAATATTTTGGCAATGAATGAATCAATGAATATGTTACATTAGAATATGCTTCTTACTGAATTCTGTGTTAAATTTATGCCACACAATCTGTCATTGTTCCCAGGACTGTACACCCTCAGTGCTCCCTCAGTGGATTGTCTTGGAAAACTCTGTACTGCATTAGCAGATGGTGATATGTGAAAGGTACAAACTACAGACCAATTCACATCAGTAGGCTTGCAAGAACCCCTAACACATGACCACCAGCAGGCAGTGAGAAATTCCAGAAGCAAAATTACAACAGTGACATGGAACATGACCATTTTCAAACTGATTTCACTCCCAAAGAAAAGTGTTCATGTTCAGGTGTCTATCAATATGAATGACATATTCCTGCATAAACACCAAGATTCTGATCTCTTCTCCTTTGTTTTAAAGAAGGAAAAGTAAAGTCAAAACTATTTATATAATTCTTCCTGGACCAGTCAGTTGTAGCTGATTCCAAGGACACGTGGTTTACAGAGATTGAGTCAAACTAATAGAGCATAGAACAGGTGTGATTCAGTAGAATTTATCCTGTCACCATTTCAATTCCATTCTCTAGGTTGGTGAAGAGTCATTACTCTGAAACTTTATGAAATCATTGTATACTAGAAGAAATGGATAAAGGCACAGCAATAGTATAACTGCTTTTTCTTGTCACTGAATAGCAGTATTTGGGTTCAGATTGGATTTTAAAAGAGTAGGGGACAAAAACAATCTAGCACTAATTTACAACAAACTCACAGAGCACACACAATATGCTCATAAACTGGCTCATTAGTTTATTGTCTGACCTCAGCAATAGGAGGTCAATGTGATTTCACCATGTTGACTTCCACATTCAGAAGATGCGGGGGTGGATACACTGCTGGCCAAATAAGGAATAAAAGTACTGATGTTAAATTTTTAAAAGAATATATTGTAAACTGTTACTTCCTCATTGCTTTTGATGGAGGGTTTTGTTTATTTGTCACCGTTCTCCAAACAAAACAAAAACCAAGCCAGTGAAGATGAGGATGGAAGTCTTGTACAAACAGTGCGGCCTTTCTTGAACTTCAGCAAGACTAAAGCAACCTAGATCTTCATGCTGAAGTCAGTTCTTAACGTATGTTTCATAAAACTTGGAGAAGACTGTAATTTAGGCAATGTAGAGCATAAGATTAATTGAAAGATGATGAGTCAGACAGTCTGGCCCAGGGCATTCTGGGGAATATCTTAATAGGTATAAATTGAAATTCTATCACATGATTAAAAGTTTAAAATCATGGTTAGATAGGAGGAATAAGTTCAAGAGATCTATTGTATAGCATGGTGACTATAGGAAATGTATTGCGTTTTTTTTTTTGAGTTGGAGTCTCACTCTGTCGCCCAGACTGGAGTGCATTGGCCGCTCTCGGCCACCGCAGCCTCGACCCACTGGGCTCCAGCGATCCTTCCACCTCAGCCTTCCAAGTAGCTGGAACTACAGGCGCACGCTACCACACCCGGCTAATTTTTTGATTTATTGTAGAGATGAGGTCTCGCTTGCCCAGGTGGGTCTCGAACCCACGGGCTCAGACAATCCACTCACCTCAGCCTCCCAAAGGCACGGGATTACAGGCTGAGCCACCAAGCCTGGCTATGCATTACGTTCTTAAAAGATGCTAAGGGAGTGGATAGCACGTGTTCTCTCACAACACAAGTGATAAATATGTGAGATAATGCATATGTTAATGAGCTATATTTAGTCATTCTACAATTTACATGTCCTTCAAGCCATCTTGTCACACAAGTAAATACATATAATTTTAGGTCAATTTTTTTTAAAGCTAAAAATCAGTCACTAGTTTCCTGTCATTCACCCCTCTCTTTAGTTTCATCTTGGAATATCAGCAACAATATATAAACATTGGGTATAAACCCATCTTTCCAAGGATAAATGATCAGTAAGGGAGAGTCTCAATATATATATATTTATCCGGTTTGGATACAATGAGTGTTTTTTATCATTAGAAAGAGGCTTGATTGTGATGATAGTTTTTATTTTTGAAAATTTTATTTCGTTATAGAGATGTGGGGTACAAGTAAGGATTAACTACACAAGTAGGCTGCATGCAGGTGAAGTCTGGGCTTCCAAATGGCCCTCGCTTCCCCTGGTTTGGGACTAGGTACCCTTTGTGTTGTTACACAAAGTGATGGTAGTTTTTAAACCAATGGTTCATGAAATTTCCAGAGCAGAGCAGTAACATACTCCTGTGAATAAAGATTTTTTAAAAAATCAGATTTGCGAGGTAAAATGATCCTTTGGAATAAAGTTAATGTTTGTTAAAATATAATTTTCTTTATTTTAATAGCTTAAGGGGTACAAATGATTTTTGGTTAAATGGCTGCTTTGTATGGTAGTGACGAAGTCTAGGCTTTAAGTATACCCATTGCTTCCGTCAGTACACATTGTATTTGATAGGTAATTTTTCATCTCTCTCCCCTCTTCCCATTCTCCACCTTCTGAGTCTCCAATGTCCTATATGCCATTCTATATGCAGATTGTTAGCTTAGCTCCCACTTATAAGTGAGAACATGCAGTATTTGGTTTTCCATTACTGCATAACTTGACTTAGGATAATGGCCTCCAATTCTATCCAAGTTGCTGCAAAGACAGTATTTTGTTCTTTCTTATGACTCAGTAGTATTCCACAGTGTGTATGTGTGTGTGTGTGTGTGTGTGTGTGTGTGTGTGTGTGTGTGTATCTAGCTATCTATCCATTTTCTTTAACCACTGGTCAGTTGATGGACACTTAGGTTGATTCCACATTTTTGCAATTGTGAATATAGGCTTTTTCTTTTTGTAATGATCTCTCTTCCTTTGGGTAGATAACAAGTAGTGGGATTGCTGGATTGAATGGTAGATCTATTTTTAGTCCTTTGAGAAATCTTACGCTGATTTCCCTAGAGATTGTATTAATTTATATTCCCACCAAATGTTTAAGTGTTCTCTTTTCACTGCATCTGTGCCAATATCTATTGTTTTTTTGATTTTTTAAATAATGGTCATTCTGACTGGTGGTATTTCATTGTGGTTTTAATTTGCTTTTCCCTGATAAATAAAGATGTTGAGCATTTTTTCTTATGTTTGTTGACCACTTGTATATCTTCTTTTAAGACATGTCTGTTCATGTCATTTGCCCATTTTTTAATGGGGTTATTTGTTTTTTTCTTGCTGATTTGTTTGAGCTCTTTGTAGATTCTGGAGGTTAGTCCTTTGTCAAGTATATAGTTTGGAAATGTTTTCTCCCATTCTGTAGGTTGCCTGTTTACTCTGTCGATTATTTCTTTTGCTGTGCAGAAGCTTTTCAGTTTAAGAAAGAAAGTTAATTTTATGTTAATGTGACTCATATAGTCACAGCTATCCAGGTTACTGAATCAGACTTCCATTTTCTTTTGCTTGAGAAGTAGGGCAGACTCTTCTTATAATATGGTTTCCCTTGAGGCTCCTAGTAAGTCAGATAACTAAGTGAACTACATGCTTAAACCTTTTCCAAGCCCCACCTGCTGAAATAAAGTTTTAGAGAATTTGACAGTGACAGTCTGTGATTATTAAGATTATTTTTATTTTCTTTCACTTAGGAACCTTAATCAGAGAGAAGAATATATTAGAGTTCGGATGCATGGGCCAAAGCAGCTACCATAATAGAGACTTTAAAAAAAATATATCTTTTCATGTTTATTATTTTTAAAGAGATGCAGTCTCACTTGCATTCAGGCAGGAGTGTGGTGGTATGATCATAGCTCACTGCAGCCTAGAACTCCTGGACAAAAGGGATCCTCCTGCCTCAGCTTCCAGAGTAACTGGGACTATAGGAGTGTTCTACTACACCTGGCCTTTTTATTCTTAATGCAGGAGAATTATGCTTTCAAGTCTATCATATATCTGTTGGCAGTTTGGTGTCTTCACACAGACAATTAGATTTCTTTTGTCTTACATAAAATGCTGTGCAAATGCAGGTTAGGTCCATTCTTCAATCAAATGGCTCTGCCAAGCTCAAAAGCAGAGCCTGAGAAAAGGACTTGCATACAGGTAGTTTATTTGGAAGGTGAGAGAGTGGGAAGAGTGAGACAGAAGGAGAGAAATCCAATAAAGTTTACATTACTGAGCTGTTGCTGTTGTGGGCGACTGGGGCTCAACTTTTTGAAAAACCATGCATATTGCTTCTCAGAATTATTCTTCTGAAGGACAAGGGGCTGAGGCACTTATCCCTCATTACTTGTGGATTCTTCAAGGGGTGTTAACTCTCTTGCTCTTCTGGGTTTGCCTCTCATGTGGCTTGAGCAAGCTCTTGAAGCTTTGGGAGAGAGCTTGAGAAGAAAAAGTTGAGAGTTATGGTGAACATTCAGATTGGGGGGTGTTGGCTTGTGTGAGAACTGCCCTTTTCTCTTGCAGGTAAAATCTTAGGGAAGTTGATAGGAAATACTGTGGCACATCAAAAGTATGTACTTCATCCTATGTAGAAATTTTGAGCCATGGCTGAATACATTTTATTTTAGTATATTTACCTTAATGAACATTTTAATAAGGTTGATGTGCCAGGAAACATGTTTATCCTATGGTGTTGGGTAGTCCTGGCATGCCCATTTAGAAGCCCAGAAATAAACTGGATTTGGAAGTCAGAGTGGGAGATATGCAACTTGCCAAGGAGTTCTCCAGGGATGGTGGGAACAGGCAGCACTCCATGAAGCCAGAAGAGAAGGTAGCTTCAAACTTGTTTTTCATCTGTTCCCATAAGCCTTCCCTTAGTTTCTCCAGATTATATTAATCTCTCTGTTTTAGCTCCTACTATAGAAATAGGAGTCTTATTTTATTCTCTTTTATTGCTGAGAATTCCTTAGGGCTTGAGATATGACTGTGGATTACACAACTCATAAAAAGATCAGAAGCCTGACCCAGGCTCTCAGATTCCAAGACCAGTGCATTTTCTGTTAACCAGGGTTACCCCAGAGAAACAAAAATTGGCTGAAAGATAGAAAACATGTCCAGATTAAGTTCTGTTTGATCAAATCGTGTCTTACAACACACTACAATTTATTCACAGTCTGGAGAGCTATCTTAAGAATAAAGAGCCTAGAGAAGGAGTTTAAAGAAGACAGTTTGGGTTTGCTCTCTATCACTTAAGGGCAGAGGTAAAAACATTTGTAGGATATTTGCTCTAAGGAAAGTGTTAGCTTAAGCCATTTCTAAACAATTGAATTCTTGTTATTCACAGTAGCTGTATTTTATAAAGTTACTGTGAACACTGCATTAGCAAATACTGAACCATTGCTCCTAGGGGAAATACAGGATTAGGTTCCTTTGAGCCTCTGGTCACAATATTATTGTTAACTAATTGATACATGACTTTGTTTTATGTATGTTTCTGTTTAAAGACATCTTATTTAATATATATTTTTGAGTCATTACATTGAAAACTTGGCCAATAGCACATAACTTGCACCTGAATGAAATTTATCTTACACATAGATTTTCTCTAGAAGGTGAATTACAGTCTTCTTGCACTTAGGAACACCAGATAGCCCGTCAGCACTATGTGGAGGCATTATAAACAGTGAAATTACCAACAAAAATGCAAAAAATGTGGCATTAAATAGACCATGAAAAGGACACTTATTTACAATTTGAGAGCTGAAATAAGAGGCAGAGCATTGCCCAGTTTAGCCTCAGCTGGAAACATATGTGTGAAGTGTCTTATTTATTTATTTATTTTTGCCACTTTGTGCATGTCTGTGAATGACCACAAAAGCCCTGTAAATGTTGATTTTGGGATTACAAATAAATTTTAGCAGGTAGGAAAGTGTGCAAATAAGGAATCTGCAAATAGTGAGGATTGACTGTGCACATCTCATTTAATCTTCATAAAAACTCTGAGCAATATATTGAATTTCCCCAGTTTAGAGGAGAAAAAAGTGAGATAACTGGCCCCAAATCACAAAGCAAATATGAGGGCAGCAGGAATTTTATATTTGTTGTGGTTTTCTTTTTTCAGTTTAACTGTAAATAACTCAATATGTATTTTAAAGATAATGCTTCTTTTAAAAACATAAACATAATACCATTATCACACCTAGAGTAATTAGCAGTTTCTTAATATTAAAAAAAAATCACTGTTAGGAGTTCTCCAATTTTTTCATAAGTCATTTTTTTATATTTGGTTAGTTTCAGTCAAGATCCAAAAGTATGCTCATGTAGCATTTGGATGATGGGTCTCTTAATTCCCTTTAAATTAAATTCTACTTCTTTCTTTCCCCATTTTTGCAATTTATTCATTGAAAAACTATCATTATTTTTTCTGTGTTTCTCCCCAACAGCCACAATGCTCACAAGAAATCTGATGTTCAACTTTAGTAATTATGAAAGACCTTGATAGTTAATGTACATACTTGTTTTAATGTACAAACATATTTGCTATCTGTTCTCATCTTTCTATTCTTCTCCTATTGTCTCTTCATTAAACTTCCTTCATTTATATTTTTACTTTGTTGTATTGTATGTATTATTGTAAGTCATCTCTCTCCAAATTTTCTTTGATGGGTAAACTCCTGCCCTATAGACATACATATACAGAAACAAACTTGAGTTCTAATGCTAGGTTTCCTTTTCTACTTGTACCTCTGGGCTTTATTTTCCCACCAACTTCATCTTGTAGATGGGTATGCTAATATTTACCTCCTCTTAGATTGCATTTGGAAATAAGAAGATAATATATAAGCCTGATACACATAACTAAATAATATATATATTGGCTGAATCAAAGACTAAATGAATGATTAAGTGGAAATGCTTCCTAAGCCACAAGATGCTATATAAATGTTGTTTAAAATGATAAGTGATCAGATAAAACAGTCTGAATGAGAAAAAAAGAATTCTCTCTCAGGCTAAGATTTGTGTTGCTCTCTTCATAAGCTTACTTAATTAAGAAAGTGGATTATTTATTTCTCTAGCCCTTTTTTTTCTGTCCATGAATACTACCAGGGTAGAATGAGTTGAAAAGAAAGGTAAAAGGTCAGTTTGTCTTGTCTTTTTGATTGAGGATTTGGAAGAAAGTTTTGTCAGAGAAAAGGTATAAGTTTACTGAGATTGCTGCTATTCTCTTTGGATTTCAATTATTTATCTTTTTTTCTGTCCTCCACACTAAAATATAAACTCCATGAGGGCAGGAGTTTTTGTCATTTTGCTTACTGCTCTATGTTCTTACTTAAAGCAGAACCTGACTAATAGGTGCTCAACAAATACGGGGGAGGGGGGTACCAAAAAGTGTATACACATTTTAAGTATGACGTTCATGGAAAAGATCGCTTTAATCAAATGAATGCTAGCGTCACCATGTGATAGGTAGGACAGTCAAAGAAAATGGAGGAAGCACTGTTGAATGAACACCATACTACATATTGCTACTGTAATTTCATTCAACTTTGAAAATAATACATAGATAACATTGCTTAAACTGTATATACATTTTTTTGGCACCCCCATATTTGTTGAATGAATTCTTAGGTATCATTGATATTTTGATGCTTTGAGCTTTTTCTTAAGCAGAAATGGCCATGTTTTATACTCTAAATCTCCATCTTCCATATAAACAGACAAGAGCTAGACACCAAAAATTAGCCATATCCATAGTACCGCCAATGACACATGAGACGGCCTAGCACAAAAACCCTACCTAAAGAAGATCAATGGTGGGTGAACTATGAAGGGCCAAAATAAAAATAAAACTAATAATAACAAATAATATTAACAAATAATATTAATTTTTGTATGCAGATACTATCAAAATAGAAGTCATGAGATAGTAAAGAAAAAAGCATTTGATCAAAAGTAACAAATTTGGTTGATAATGACAAGAACAGTGAACTGAAGAAGAGGGAGTTAAATGACTTATGGCAAGGTGTTGATTAACTTCTGTGCTTTAGGAGGCATAGGTCAGATTCTCTAGAAACAGTCTCTGAGACTGAGATTTGGGTGCAGGAGGGCTAATGGGGACAGTTCTCTGGAAAATCAGGGAAAAAGGAAGTGTAATTAAACAGAGGGTGAGACTAAACTCTGGTGCATCAGAGCCTCATCTGATCTACTGGGAATTTTCAAGCTGAAATGACTCATCAGGGTTGTGTGTTAAGTGAGGCAAGGGCCACAGACTCATCTTTGTATGTATGCTGCTTCCTAGAAGGGTGCATAACCTTGGACAAAAGTGGCTCCCTTTGACCAAGGACAATTTGTGGAGAGGGTTTTAACTATCAGGCATCACTCATGGTAGGATGGAGAGCACATGAAAACCTCCATCCTGAAGGGAGGTCTGAGGCCTTGAACCCTAGTATGTACAACATGAAGTGACAAAATAACCCAGTTTCTTGCACTGCCTTAGAGCCTTCTTGTTTTTAAACTATGCTTTCACCTCTGTGCCTATATGAATGGCTGTTCTTGGGTCCCCCAAAGATTCCTGTCTCCATTTTTGTGTACCTGTATCCATTCATATAGTAGCCTCACCTCTCATTTTTTGAGGTTTCTTGAGTTTCTTGCCTACCACGAGAAGAGGATCCATTCACTGAGCACTAAAGAGACAAGCACAGGCATTAAAGGACGAATGCTGGCTGCAATAATCCAATTACTATAAGCAGCTTTAATATTAATAGACCCACTAATGTTAAGTCAATATTGAATCTTCCTATTTATGAATGAATTCACTGAAATCTATGAATCTTGTAGCTACATAATGGGTATTGATTCTTTCTTTATGAGAATTTCAGAGTGTGGAATATCCATGAGGGCAAGATTTCTATTAATTTCTGTGAGTAGAAGAGGTAATTCTAAGACAGTTGCCAAGTCCCTGAAGATACACAGGCTGAAGTGACAAAATAATTTTTGGGGGAAGTTTGTCTGTATGGCCTATTGGCTTAAGGATGACCTTTGGAGTTAGAAAGGTCCAGATGTGACATCTGTCACTTCTGTTACCTTGGGCAAATCCCTAAACCACTCTGAAACTCTGTTCTTCATTTCTAAAATAGAGATTGCAATACTGTCACAAAGGGTTTGTGAGAACTAAATGAAATCACGTATCAGTCTCCCATGATAGTATTTAGCATATAGTAGCCAGTTATACCCGGTAGCCATCCTTTTACATTTATTAGAGCTAGTGCTACCGACAGCCTGGGCTCCTGATTGGTCTTGTCTAGCAATTGAATGTAATGAATGTTCAAGGATATTGTTCCTTCTTTCCCTTCAGCCAGATTCTAAGGACTCCAGAGCTGTTTAGGGAATACCCAGGGGGAAAAAAATTCCAGAATCCAAATAGAATACTTAACTTAGCCAGAGCTTTCTCAGTAAATTAATATGGGCCCAAGAATTTCTTTGCCTGGAACAAACTCTTACAAGTGCCTCAGACTGAGGGTCTCTGCTAATGGCTCAGCTCTGTGAGTATTTGGTTAATTTAGCATCACTCATGGCATATGATAGGTGTTCAATACATGGTGGGTCTCCTTTCCTTCCTTTGGTCCAGGGACATCTCTTGAACTCTTCAGCATGCCAGAAAGAGTTTTTGGAATTTTACTGAACTCAGTAGGAGTTCATCAAAGCACAATATCAGTGATGGATGGAAATTCTATAAATTGTCAGCTTCTAGTTTCCTTGCTGGAACTTTCAGGTGCTAAATCATTACAGTTTCATAGCCAGAGTTAGAGCTCAAGGAGGGTGAACTTCTATCATAAGTTCAGCTTCAGAGAATAACATTTTTGGTTTTAGGCCAGTCCGGTAACAAAAACTGTAAAACGCCCAGTAGAATGCGGTGGCCAGTGCCGGCACTCTGGGGGGCAATTCAACGGCCTGCGTTCAAGACTGTGGTCTCCAGGCACAAAACATAATCTGATAGGATGTGTTCTTGTAATCTAGGGAAGGCCTTTAAAAAATGTTGGAACAAATAGTGTCCCAAATTGGTTCCGTAATTAAGGTATGCAGAGCTCGGCTTCAAAGATCCCTTTCGTCTGTTTTAAGGGATGCTGTTAGTGAGCAGATAATTGTATATAGTAGCTGTAGGGCCATTAGAGGAGCTTAATCTATACAGAAAGCTTTGGATATTAGGTGCTTCTGGGACATCGTTTCTACGGTAATGTCTCATCTGCAGATATTACCCCAAATGTGCACTTTTCCCCATTATATTTTATTTTTTTAAAGCCAGAGAGTTTACATTTGGGTACAGTTTTGTAACAGGATGAATAGGTACCCCAAAGATACTTTGATAGCTATGAAAGGTAAAAACATAATGAGAAAACTAATAAAGATTTCAAGGATACAATTCTCATGACCTGCTAAACTTGTGTGAGGGGTAGAGGACCAACACCAGGATGACCCCAGAGAGGGCACGTTGTAATTTGTTTAGAGTCAACCCTGTACCAGACACTGTTTTAGACATTTTATCTTATCCTGGTGAGGTCGGGAAAGCAAGAGGTTCAAAATACAAAATGAGTCTGGGAGTTGTGTTTTTCCTAAGGGTTTTGATAGAAAACAGATTAAACCTGAGAACATGAATAGGAGAAAAACATTAAGAACAACTATTCCTTCTGGACAACCAGTCTCCAGTCTGTGTCAGCTAAAAAAAATCTTTCTCCCTGATTTGCAACAATCATGCTCTTAATTAGTAGTAATTCTCAAACAACTGAAGAGTAAAACCAAATCACTCCCTGCAGTGACAGGGTTAATGAGAAAAAGAATTCAAATTCCATGCTTAGCCACTTTAAGTAGTAAAGAGATTATTATTATTATTACCATTATTATTATTTTAGTGTCTGCTCATGTTCAAGCCCACCCCCCACCCACACACATACTTTCAACTTTTACAGTCTAATCTCTTGCATAACGGACCACATACAAAGACTTGGTTAAAACAACCTCCTCTCAGCCTGTTGCAATATTTATAAAGCCCTTGCTTTTTAACACACCATGAGAGGGCTTAATAAAACAAAGGGCATCATAATTTATTGTTTTAAGATTATTGATTCAATAAATTAACAATAATTTCCATGAAGGGTAGGAACCCTGGTGCCATAAAAGTTTATTTATTCCTACTTTAACTAGCATTGATTAGAGTATTCAAATTGTCCCCGTACTCTATAATCACTCTTTATAGGTGAAATGCCCTCTGCTGTGCAGGAGACAGTAAAATAAACATTCAACCAGAAGTGACAATGGCTCATTTAAAAACAAGAAACACTAGATTTTTTTTTCTTCAAAAGGGAAGGAATAGTTCAGATAGTGCTTTTAATATATGTTGTGTGCATATTGTACCCTGCTCCCTGAAAGACTGCAAGGACAAAGTTTTAAGAGGCTATTGCAATTGTTAGAGAACGGGTAGGAACTAAATGGTGATATTTATATCTCACGAGTCAAACAAAAAGATCTTTTTGCTGTCGTTGTTTGGGTTTAAAGTATCATTACATATTGCATTTTAGAACTAGGTGGATTTTTTTTCCCACACGTGTGTTGTTTCAGTGCTTTTGTTCCTCCAGTGGTGACTGAACCTTCAAGGTGACATGGGGAGGGCATTGTAAAATGTTAATATCTTGAACAAACAGGTACTGCTTTTTCATTCCATTACCACAGGGCAGGTTAGTTGGAAGTAACTATCTGAAGGGATGCAGACAATGGACACTGCAGACCTGTACTTGGGTTTCTCTGTGCCAGCATCAATTCTTATTTCATAGCATACCAATAGAACAGGGTCATCTTTTGCTTTCATTTATTCACCCACACTGTTTCCCTCCCTCTTTGACATCTGGATAACATGTTTTATTTTTGAGCATGAATACTGTACTTTCCAATGTTATTTCTTTTCCCCCAACAAGAAGTCTCCATGCTGAAATATGACTTAGAACCGGGCATTTGCAGTAATTAATAAACTGAAATGAAATAAAATACAATAAACCTCTTAGTAACCAAAGGCTTATGATTTACATAGGCTTTAAATGATTGTTGGTGTTAAATTGTTTCTCAGAATGCAACTCAGGAATTTGAAGTTGTCAGATTAACTGCTGTATTTACTGGTCTGTTTGATTAGGTGAGCATAGTTTATATTCCCTCTTGGAGACCTAAATAGCAACCATTTCCTACCAAAACAGCCCTGAGAACAAAGGCCCCATTCACAGGGCAGTGGGCATTACTCTATAGGCCTTTGTATCTGAAACAACATGGTTACTAAGTACCTCTAAAAGGAAAAGGTGCAACTAATTTTTTAAATGTAAGGTAACAGGCGAAAAAGAATCACACTGCATACCAAATATATTCCATCAAAAATGAGTAGTGTTTTTTGTACTACTGGCCTTCTTCCCAAGGCTGTAAAAAAAAAAAAAAAAAAAATGACGGTGGTCATTTTTGAAGGACATCAGACAACAGAAAAGCAGTATTGGCAGGCTTACTCTGGCCTCCTCATTTTAACTACTTGCAAACACTCTCAGGATTGATTGACATTTTTTCTCAGTCAGTAACTCGTTTTTTGAGAACCCTTCCTGGGCCAGGTTCTGTACTGTGTTGGGGGCATAAAGGTTAACACATCCTTGCCCTCCTCTGTTCCTTAAATCCTGTCGCTTGCATTTTAAAGCTTGGATGTTGTCGTGTCATTGATCATTTCAATGCCAAAGATGGCATACAAAGGAGGGATGGCTTCTTGGAGAAAACGACTCCTAAACTGAGTCCAACACTTAAGGGCTGGGGCAGGAATTCCTGACCAGCAAAGATTAGGAAATACTAGAGTCTGGAGAAAGTCACAAGAATCTCCTGTTGTTGAATCATGAAGTGCAGGTTAGAACTGAAAGAAGATAAAGAGGAAGGAGTCAGCTGGATCCCCACAGCCCCTCCTGTGCCATGGTAAGTAGTTTGAACTCAATCTTGTAGGCGGTTGTGTGCTTCTGAAGGATTTTGAAGGTTAGAGAGGCAGATAAAACAGGCCAGTCTGCACAATTCAAACTCCAAAGCGATGAATTGGTCAGCTGTGCTAGTTAGGGTCCCAAAGTGAATCTATCACACTGGTAATATGTATTTTCTTGATCCACATTTCTTCACCTCATTGTCTACACTGCTTGAATTCACCAGATAGCCACTCAATATTTCACTTTTCTTGGAAAGTGAATGCATTATTCGTTAGGAGAAGTCATTTGTCACCCACAAAGACACACACCCATTGTATTATTGAAGGCTTTCCAAAAGGATAATATGTGATAACTCCAGGTCCATAGGGCCGGGAGAGCGGTAGCCTTAGGATTTAAAAGGGAACTCAAAAGCATTCCCCAGGGAAATGGAAAATTATGCAATGAAAGTTTGCAAAACTAGATAAGCAAAACCTGGCCTCTCCCATCTCAGCTGTCATATTCTGGCACTTACTTTTCCCTTAAAATGCAGTAAGAGGAAGGGGATATTTGGGTAAAGCAAATACTCTTTCGGTTACATATATTGGAAAAACACACTTTCTTTACATATCTGATCTGTCATTCAGAATTAAAATATTTAATTTTTTTATCTCAAACTGATCACTGCAGCTAGTCTAGTGGGTTGGCAGGACAGTTGTGTACATTTGCCAGGACTCCAAGTTTCTAACCTCGCGAATTTAATCATCACTCTACAACATCATTTTATATAGGATAGAATTGGAAATTGGCATATTAATTGAGTCTGGACTCGATTTCCCTCTTCCCCACTGTTTTCACCTGTTGCATGGGGACAAGAATCATCTTGTGTGCTTGCTGGGCATGCAGATTATCAGGTATGTCCTCTGTAAATTTTGGTCTTTTAGGGGCCCAGGAATGTGTTTTTGCCAAGCACTCCAGATGCTCCTGCTCTCCAGGGCATTATGATACACATCATAAAAATGATTAAGTAAATTGAATAAAACAGCATTCTTCAACTCACCATACGTGATTAAGCTTTAAATGTAACACTATAATATAGGACTTACTGAGCATCAAAATAATGAGGAAATAGTTGGGATTACACATTCTATAATTTTGCAAGCCACTTTGGTAGAAGGAATGATGGCAATTTAAAGGCAACTGTACCAAATTTTTTATTGGGTCTCCAGATCATTTTACTTAAATATGTACTGCCAGTTAGGTTAGAGCATCCCCCCCAAAAGCGTATCAAGCTATAATATTTTCCTTTCATTACAAAGTGAAATGAATTTGTCATTGGTACTTCGGTGAAGAAAAATAAATCCTTTGTTTCTTCCAAAGACACTTTATTGCCTGCTTATGATGATAAAAGTCATCATTTGGGTCTGTGGCACCTGCTATGTAATCTTCCTCATTGACACCTTCTCGCCATAGAAATCATTAAAAAATGAAGCTAAGTTAAGGCACAGAAATATGCTTTCCAGCAATGGTTTTCAAGCTATTTTTGTAGCAGTTGAACACTTTTTCCAAAACCCCCATATAGAAACAAGTCAGGATCATCTATGTTTCAGTAGAAGCTGGGGAGGGTTGTCTACAGGGTTTTCCCAGTTTTGACCAGACCCATCAGCAAAATCAGCACCTTCCTAATTCATTAGCCTTCCTGTGGTAGAAGAGGAGAGTTCAAGGCATTAGGATAACAAGAAGTTGATGCTATGTGGCAAATGTTGTTTTGGTAACTCCTGAAACACCTACACAGAAGGGGCAGGACAGAATTTGAAAACCTTTGCCGGAGTTTTCCTTCAAAGGCAATAACCTTTAGTCATTCAATCAACGCAGTACCTACCGCATGCTAGATACTAATGGAAGGTTTATTGCAGGCATTTTCCTAGTATGCTATTATAGACTCTTCAGAGTTTCTGTTCTTTCACAAGGAATTATTAAGATTTTAGGAAAGCACATAGGATCTCTGGACAGAAATGAAAGCAAATGCTTCTGCTCGATGGATAAAGTGTGCATGCACTTCCAGAATAACGTCCCACCAGTAATGGTGATATCCTAACTTTGTGTATGGGCAGCCTCTGGTGTGCAGCAAGATGGACTGGAATTAGAAAGCATGACTGTTTCTGCTGAACTTGCTTTGCACAGCGCTGTCTGCAGGTGGGCACTCAACAAAAGCTGTCAGTCTTAGCATCCAGAGATGTGGCTGTGATCAGTCATCATATTATTAAATTATTCATCTCATATTAAGTGACCACAATTTCAACATTGGCTTCTCTTGACAGATGTACAATTCATATAGACTATTGGAACTATATTCGGTACGTGCTGTGATTTCATTTGCAATGCCACTCATAGTGGAAAAAATATGCCACACTTTTTTAAGCAAACAGGCTTCTTTTCACAGTGGACAGAGAATACTGTTAAACAGAGGAAACACAATATCCCTTTTCATAGCAAGAGATCAAATGTCTGCAGAAGAGTTTAATTTATACTTCTCCGTGTGCCAGAGCCCAGGCTGAGACATAGCAGCACTTCAGTACTTTCAATCAGGGCATAGTTTCCACCCTGGGTGACTTCATCCCTTTAAAAATAGAATAAATGGAATTCCACATTATACTATGGGTAGGGATTAGAGGAAATTAAAAGACATACAGTGCTCAACACACTAAATAATTGTGACATTGAGCTGGGAAAATAACACTTCTGCAGCAAGTTCTTCTTGGGTGTTATTTGTTAAAAAGGTTTTCTCCAGCTTTCCAGGAGCAGGGAAGAGAAGTACTGGAGTGTGGGCCAGGAAGTAAATTTTACACCGTGCTTGCTCAAAGTTTTCCCTTTTGAAAATATATGTAAGCATTAGTTAGATCAGAGGTGTGACTTGGGGTCATGGTCTACCAGTCCTGTTGTTTGAGACTCCCTGGATTTCATTCTTTGGTTTTGGTTTTGGTTTTGGTGTGTTTGGGGGTTATGCTGAAATTCAGGGGCCTGCAGATGATGCTATCTGAAGTTTGAGTTGGATACAGTCAAAGAGGTTAGGAGGAATCCTGTAATACTCAAAGAAGGCCCCAAAGTTAAAATATGATCGCATATGCCATGAATGCCCTAAGATGTAAGCAGCCAATGTGGGCTGAGTTGCCATTATAAAAACTAGAGTTTGTTGGTTTTTACAGCAATTACCTAGAAAAGCCAAAGCTACAACAGTCAAAAGCAAAAAGGCGGCAGATTGTTCTCTGGAGGACCTTTGCTTCACAACTTAGATTCTTACTGGCTTCTGACCTTATTAATATGGTTTTGTATGTGAAGTAAGGTGATGTGTTTTCTTAACAAATGAGTATACACACCAGACCCGCCTGCAACGGGTATATTGCGTATAAGCCTTCTGCTGATGAATGATGAAAATACAATATTTTCATTCTGTTGTGCTCTCTTTACAATCACGTTTGTGGCATTAAATGGTTGCAGTGTTGAGATTTGCTTGCCTTTTAAAAAGAGCCCAGTGAGCAGGCCTTCCCTTTGGGAAGATTACTGTGGGAAAAATGGGGGCTCTGAGAGTGAGCGAGTACAAATCCATTGCAGGTGAGCCAGCACAATTTAATCACATCATATATATTATAATATATCCCTAGGAATTCATGTTTGCTTTGAATTTGCCTACCTGATAGGCCACAAGGAGATAGAAATGACTTGCAGTGGCTTCTAGTGCCTTGAGCTGAGTGTATGCTACATTTCTGTTCACACATAATCAACAAAGGTGGAGGCAGCAGTTGCACAAAAGACTTCCAGGGGGAGAGATATACAGGTGGGAGTTTTTAAATCTTGACATCCTGATAAGATTTCAGCATGGCTTCAAAGCTTTTTATAAAAAAAATGACCTACATTGCCAGTATTTCTTTGAAAATCCTAATCTGTTGCTAAAACAGAGCAAACCCAGTTCTCTTTTGTGAACTTGGGTAAACACATTCTTCATCGCCATCAAAGACTGTGGCGAGAAGAGGGAAGGACTTTTCTTTATGATTCAAGAGTCCTCGATGAGTATTCTGTGCATATTTGTGGGTACAGTCATATCTTTCAAAGAACAACCCAAACCAAATACTTCTGGTAATCTCCAGGCTTTTAATGTGTGACAAAGCAGGGTAATAGGTTCAGGCATGTTAATCGGAGCCTTTCTGTGAGTGCAGCACCAGATCAATAGTCACACTTGCTCTTCTGGGGCACCTGCTTATGGAAGGAGTTCAAAATATCGGAGAAATAAGCACTACACAAACAGATGGGGAAACTAAAGCAATGAAAAGCTCTTGACCTGGCCAAAGTCAATAAGACTGGTCAATAGAGGAGCGGAGACAGAGAACTTGCATTGCCAAGCTCTCTGTTACGATATCATTTACAGAATCTGATGCCTTTGAGTTGGTGAAACGGGTGACTAGGGTGAGTCTTGAGGTCACAGAAACTAATGTGCTCCACCGCAGAGAACAGAGTCCTTCAATTTACCCAAATTACAGTTATTCTTTATGAATGTTTCAAGTAGGAAAAATGAGACTCAGCCTTGTTAGTGGCTTCTATGGTCCTCTTAAAAATGGGAAGCAAATTGAAAATGGATTGGTGATGGAAACTGTATTAGTCAGAGTTCCCCAGAGAAACAGAAACAATAGGATGTGCATACATATATATATATGCACATCCTATTGGTTCTGTGTGTGTGTATATATATATATATATATATATATATATATAGAGAGAGAGAGAGAGAGAGAGAGAGAGAGAGAGAGAGAGATTTATTTTAAGAAATTGGCTCATGCTAGTGTAGAGGCTTGGCAAGTCCAAAATCTGCAGTGTAGATCTTCAGGCTGGAGAGCAGGGAAGAATTGATGCTGCAGTTTAAGTACGAAGGCGGTCTACTGGGCTGAATTCCCTCTTCTTCATGGGAGGTCAGTCTTTTTCTACTAAGGCCCTTAACTTATCAGATGAGCCCCACTCACATTTTGGTAGGTAATCTGCTTTACTTAAAGTCTACTGGTTTAAATGTTATTCTCAAGCAAAAAGCACGTTCACCAAAACATCTAGAATAATGTTTGACCAAATATCTGGGTACCATGGCTCAGTCAAATTGACACATAAAATTAACTGTCACAGAAATCAAATAGGGTAGTATTGAAATGGGAGACTCCTGGGGAATGCTGGGTGTTGGACACCTGGCCACAATTATAGCACCCTGGTCTGACCACACAGGCAGATATATTCCCCGGTGGCAACAGATACTTTTCCTTTTTATTGATTTTGGTGAGAAGTTGTCTTAAAGTCATTTAGAATAAAGTTCATGCCCCAAAGAAAATAATATCATGGGGAAAAAGATACACTGGAACATTATCATCAGGGAATTATCACATACTCTCATATAGACCACAAACACATATATAACCTACTAAACACTGGTCCAAAATTTAAAGTTAGCCATTTCCAAATGAAACCAGTTGAGTATAAAAATACAACTCAAATAAACATTCAAGATATGATCTATTAACAAACACATAATTGTGTGCCTACTATAATGTGGCACATTATCAGATCCTGATTAATTATTCCTTTTTATAAGATTGGCAGGTTTTTAAACACATTTTCAGTGTTATAGATAGAAAGATGAACTTTGGAGATCATCCCTTAAACAGAGGGTAGCTCTGGAAGTATATTATCTCTGTATTATTTTTACATGAAAATATACTTCTACCACAGCCACTATCTCATTGGGTGTGAATGTGAGTAATTACATGTTTATGTACTTTTTTTTTCCCTTTCTCACATATACATATATACAAATGCAAGCAAATATGAATTTGACTTCTATAGCGATAATACAAATCAATAAATAGATATTTTTGAGTACCTACTATGTGCTAAGCCCTGTGCTAATCTCCAAAATATAATAATAATAAATATCATGTTTATTATTTAACTTGTATACAAATTAAGCTTATATTCTGGTAAAGGAGACAGATACCAAAAGTAGACAGACAAATAAGTAAAATAGTTACAATTAGTGTAAATGTTATAAAGTTAAGGGATAGGGGCTTAAGATAGAAAATAAAGAGGCCCACTTTAAATAGAGAGAGAAGGAAATCTTCAAGAAGTTGATATTTAGCCTAAAGCTCAGAGGATGAGAGCATTCCAGCAGAAGAAACAGTCATGTGGAGCATTTGCAGGAAGAGGACTTGGAATATTAAAAAATCCAAAACCCAAAAAACTGGGATACGAGAGTTGTTGGCACATACTGAGCAAGGGTCATAAGAGTTGAGACTGGGGAGGCGAACAGGACATCACTGGCCACGGTAAGGGCTCACAGACCATGGTAAGGGCTTTGAATTTTATTCCAAGAGCTGTAAGAAGGTGCTGAAGCCATGGACTGACATCAGACAAGTTTATATCTTAATAAGATGATCATTGCTGCTGTATTGAGTATGGCTTAGTTATGGCGAAGAATGGAAGAGGTAAGACCAATTAAACTTAAAAGTGTATGCAATGAGATTAAGGTAGACTAGTCTAAGGTGGTGGCAGAAGAGATGCAGAAAAGCGAACAATCAGATTAAAGTATGTTGGGAGATAGATGTGACAAGACTTGCTATTATATATGGATATGGGGCACAAGGAAACAAAAAAATCAAAATAACACCTATATTTCTCATTTGAGCAACAGAGTGGCTGGTGGTGCCATTTACTGAAAAGAAGACTGGGTTTATGATGGGAGAACAGGTTTGAGGAGGAAATTGGGAATTCTACTTTGGATTTAAGCTTAAAATGTCTGTAAGATATCTGCTTTAAATAAACAATATTGTGTGTGAGTCTGAAGCTTGGAAGTGAGTTCTAGGTTGAAGAGAAACATTTTGGAGTCATCAGAATTCAAGTGGCATTTAAATCCATGAAAATGATGAGCTCTCTGAGTAGGTTACTTAGAGAAGATAAGGGGCCTCCCATATGAGCCCCGAGATCTATTTAGGATTAGTTGCAGGAGAAGGAATGAACAAAAGAGAATGTGAAGGAGCAGACAGTGAAGTAAACAGAAAATCAAAGTGGTGTCTCAAATACCAACAAAAGAGATAATTAAGATGGAGGCAATATGTACTCATAACAAATACTGTTACAAGATTGAGTATATGAGGATAGAGAAGTTTCCATTGAATTGGGAATAATGGAGATCGCTGGTGATGTTTACAAGGAGTTGTGGCCCTCCACTGAAAGTATTTGGAGCAGAAATCAGTTTGCAAAAAATTAAAATATAAATGAGAAAGAAGGAAATGGAAAGCAATGTACAGAAATCATTCTTTTGAGAGATTTTGGAGGAGAGTGGAAAAATAGGGCAATTGCAGAAAAGAGATATGATTTCATTTTTAATCATGGATTCCAAGCATGTATGTTTTCTGACAACATTGACTTCTGATGTAAAAGTATGCCTGAAGGAACCAAGAAGAAATTCTTGACTTGTAGAGGAGAAGAATAAGAGCACATATGGATATATTGAATGGCAGTTTATAATATGACTCATATAGAAAAAACTTACAATAAACATTCAAATATACTTTTTCCTTTCTAATACAAAGCCATTCTAAAGAGATTGTTTAAGCTTTAATAGAATACCTCAACCCATGAAATGACTTGATGTCATTGTAGTATAACCTTTCAGAGAAGGAGAGATAATTACTGAGAAAGTAATTCAAACGACATAGTATTTATTGAAAAGAAAGTGTAAACGTCTCTTTAATTTCCTGATTCTTCCCTTCTGAATCTGGAATGTCCAGTTGATCTAACTTAAGAAACGTAGTTGGCAGAAAAATTTCTCTCACCTTTTGTAAAAACGAGCTCACCATAGCTTACTGGTATTCAGGACCTCAGGCACTCATGATTTCCTGTGCTGATTCTAAAATAATTCTATATTAGATAAAATTTCAACCTGCAAACTCAGTCTCAACCAATGTAACTTTCTTCATTCGTTTAAAACTGAATTTGATCCCTCATTTGAACAAAAGGCAAAAACTTACTTCTCGGTGAATTTGAGGTCTCCTTAACCTGCCTTGGGATAGTTGGTAAGATCTGGAAGGACGGTGTAGCACCAAGATGTGAGGATGAAAGTGGCGTATGTTCCTCTTCTTTTCAGCTTATCCATGTTGTTATCTGCTGAGGTGTCCTTGTTGTAATCTGGTCTTCAGGCATTAGTTCACACAGATTGCTGCTATAAAATCCTTGTCTCTTCCACTCCCTGAGCTTTTTGTGCCATGTCTGAGCTCCTCTTGCATACCTGGGAAACATTCCACTGATATCCTGTAACCCAGGACTGCCGCAAACTCAGTGAGGCTGCCTTAGGGACAACTGCCTGGACACCTGCTTAGGCTTTTTCTACCCTGGAGTCTTGGGCTGCAGGAAAGCAGAAGGCAGATTTCTCTCTATTCTAACGTTCTGCAAATCTACCCAGGAATTTCTATATCCCACCCCCCAAGAGTTGTCCTGTGTTCAAGCAGGTGGACAAACCAGGGAGCCCTTTTCTCCAGAACTCTACCATCACAAGTCCTGGACTTTGGATTTCTCCCTTTTTGAATCAGAAGAATATATAATTTGACTGTAGGACTGCCTGGGTCCTGACCTAAACTTTGTAACTTTCTAAAAACAACTTTATTAGTACATTCGTAGAGTTATACAACCATCACCACTATCACTACAGTTTCTAACCTCAACTTTTGAAACTTTCCAAAGCCAAGGATTTGATTTTTTTTCTTTGCACCACCTTTCTAGGAGCATTCAAAAAGTGTGTGAAGGGAGGGAAATGACAAGCATAAGAGAAAATGCACATAGGGAAACCTTGACTAGATATTAAAATACTAACCTGCCACAATCTGCAGTTCCCAGTGGTCCCTGGCCAGACCAGAGTGTTTGTCAGTGCAGAGAAACTACCTGGTGGGGGCTATGTGGATCTGAATTGTTTCAGAGAGCATAAGTGGGTTTGTTTGCAGAAGATCTTTATTTTTCTCTACTTTTCCTTATTCCATCTTCTTTAAATTCATAGACTTCCCTTTTACACCATTCATCTAAATTCAGAGAATGAAGCTGCCTAGTGAAGCTGTCATTAGGTCGTTTATTCCATCTGCATATTTGTATCATGTTAACCTTCTCCTTCAGTTTCATCTCATATGAAATGTTTTCCAAATTCGAACTTTAACCTCTGTTTTCTTGTATATCCAGGTGTTGCCACCATATTGGAAGAGTAGTTTGGCTTAGGGTATGTTTCACCTCTGTGGTCAGGATTGGAGGGCGCTACACTGGGTCAAGACATTCACCATGATGACAGTGGTCGCTGCCATTTGTTGAGGGCTTGCAAAGGGTGAGGCACTGTCAAGTTTATAACATACATTTTCTTGCTCACAGTAAGATTTCAGAAGCCCATGAGCCACAAACTCACCATTTTGTAAGAAAGACATGCCTGAAAATACAACGTGTCCCACAAAGTAATTTCATGCCATGGCTCAATCATGATGAGTCATAGCAGGAAATCTTGACCCTTCTTCTACAATTTGTTAATTTCCGTAGATCTGGGCAAATCTGAGTGTAGATCCAAACCATCTTTTTTCTTTCTTTTTTTTTCATGCGTGTACTTGTGATTCAAACTATCTTGATTTTTTTTTTGAAAGTAGGATTTATTAAGAAGACAGCAATGCTCCCACAGTGGGAGGGAACCTGAAAGAGGTTGCCCTTGATTTCTCGATGATCTAAAATCAGCATCCTGTCACAATACCTTGCTTACCTGGTCTCACATTGCTCACTCCTGTCCATCAATATGTGGCAATAAAATAAAAATAAATAAGTAAATGAAAAACCTTTTTTTTAATGGAGTTGTGGCATTTCTATTTCTTATTTTGCTTGAGAAAGGGAAATGGACAGAAAAGTAAAAAGAAATATTGAAAAACCTGCCAGCCAAGCGATTAGCATTTTCTTGGATCCTAAGGAAACTCCTGGCCATATTCAGTGTTTTGTTGTTGTTTGTTTTGCTTTTGTCAAAGGTGAAGGCCAGTGTTGCAGGTAAAATATTTTACTCTTTGTTTTGCCAATATTTATTCCTTATGCCTGTTGTGCCTCTCTGTTGTATCTCAGGGTAGAAATTCCCTTATGAGCAACACGATTAGAAATGCAATGAGGGCTATTAAATATATTTGAATACAGGCAGCAAAATTGCCGCGCAACCCGTCTCAGGAGACCATCCAAAAGTATTATGTGTGCTCATGAATGAATCCTGTCCATACACGGTTCCTTCATTTAGTCCCCGATTTCATTCTTCCTTTCACGATAACTCCTTTAGTTTAAGTTCAGCCTCTTAGTCCCCCAGCAACCTGACTCCTAAACTAATGCTAATATTAGGAAGCAAGCACTGCTGTGAAAAATGAAGGGGCGAGGGGAAAGAGTGGAGGAGAACAAAAGGAACAGAATTAGAAACAAAAGCAAAGCTGAGGTTTGCAAGTCTTCTTTCCTGTTGACTTTTTGGAGATGGATCTCCTACATAAATAACTGCTCTGTGCACCGTGGTTCTGTGCCTAAGTGTTCAACTTTCACAGATGAAAATAATTGCTAGAGTGCCTGTGGTTATTTGAAGATTATACATGACGTTTGGTGACCTTCTCATATGGGCAGCCAGGATTTCACTTTTTTTCACAAGCTTCATACAATGGGAAAATCCAAATATCCAATAATCTTAATATTCAAAATATTAAGTTGAAAATGTCTCGAGAGCAATAATATAATAGCAATAATAGCTAACACTTATTGAGTGCTGGCTGTGCCTTGTGTCAGAATATAATGACCTGCTGTCTCTAATATTATCTCATTTAATTCGTACTATGAGTATACAAGGAACTTTGGATTACCACCCCCATTTCATAGCTAAGAAGCTAAGGCCCCTGGAGATGCAGCATTATGCCTGAGATCACACAGTCACTTAGAGGTAAAGGTTCTAGTACCTACACTCTTTACCACTGTTTTTTCATCGCTTCCTCTTCACAGCCAACTCTTCATTCTGAAGAATTAAAAAAATAAAATTAGAGGATTATTCTTCTCATTCAAAACCCTTACAGAATGAGCAGTATAAACTCCTGGAATAGAATGTTTTAAAACATGTCCACTTATTTTTTCCATTTATCAAACACTCGAGTGCCACACAGAAACCCAGGAGAGGGACAAACTGAAATCTTCTGTTGTGGGATTCAGGGGATCCGTTGTCCCACCTCTACCCATCAATCCTTCAGAGCCCAGCATGGTCCCATTAGAGCCTGTGGGCATCACAAGTAGCCTGCCTGTACTCACCCTCTACGAGGTGTTAACACAAACACCATATAGTCCAGAATAGTTTCATTATTTATTTTTAAAATTGCTCCTTTTTTCCCCAGCAACGTTTCAGACTTTGGTGGATTTTGGGTAGCTAAACAACTGAATATGTGTCTCCAAAGATATCATAAGTATGTGGATGAAACTGGGGATAGAAGCTTGCACACATGCACGCACATACTTTGCCTAAAGAAAGTAATCTCTTGTGTCAAATGTTTGCTGGCCAAGAACAACAGAAATGAAGAGGTATCTAGGACAGATAAAACTAAGCTGATAACAATGGAAACATTTATACATATATTTATTAAAAAATGCTCAGACCACCTCAATGTTGTATTTTTCCTTTTTATTAAAGTATGACATACATGCAAAAAATACATTGTAAATGTACAGTTAGACAATTTTTTGCACTATTACAAGTGCCCAGGTTAGGAAAGAAAACATCCAGGGCCCCAGAAACCTCTGTGGCTCCCCTCCTGGTCACTGCCTACCCACAAGGCAACCACTCTCTTGACTTCTAACCCATAGATTCGTTTTGTCCATTTTTTAACACTACATAAATAAAACCAAATGCTGCATTCTCTTTTGTGTGCCTGTTTTCTTTGGCTCAATATTATATGTGTGTAATTGCATGTGTCAATAGTTTATTCATTCTCATTGCATAGCATTTTATTTCATAAATATACCTTAACTTACTTATCTAGTATGTTATACTTTTGATAGATTCCAGTTTGAGGCCGTTATGAATAGGGCTGCTAGGAACATTCTTGTACATGTTTTTTAGTAACGCTATATTTCCATTTCTTTTGGGATAGCCATAAATATTAAAAACCAATTTCTTATCCACTTCATACTATCTCATGGGTGACATTTATTCCATTCATTTCTGACTCTATTATTAAAGCAATAATACAGTTGTATTCTTTTCTTTTTAGTCTTGCCTCCTTCTAAACTTTTTCTCTTCCTGAAATTTCTTTCTTCCTAAAACAAAACTGACTTCAGACACCGAGAAAATCTAGAATGCATAGCTCCAAGCTCATCATCTGAGGATGTAATAATGAGTGTGTTGCTGTAAATTACTTTTCATCGTGGCCCATGCTGCCTTCAAAGATCAGGCCTTCATCCCTTGTGTGTTCTGTGGGAGTGCCTGGTGCATGTGACCAAAAGTAGAGTCGTTTCCAACAAAATTCAGTGAGATTTCTGATCTTCTCACACACAAAAATTTTTTTTTGGTAAAAGAAGTCTACATTTGATTCTCTAAATCTAGCTCATTTTAATATGAGCCTTTTTTTTATGCAAAGGAGTGCTGACACCAGCAAGTTTTATAGTACTGATTACTATGGAAACATTTATCTATAAATATAAAATCCTTTAAAGCTTAGCCTTTTATCTTTATAGAAAAAGGCCTGTTTATGTCACTTCTAAGATTCCAGCTTTAATGTAGACATGAGCTATTCTAATGCCAAACAAGATAACCTCAGTGTTGCAGCCATGTGAGCTTTGAAAAGTGGAATCTGTGCTAAAACTATTATTTTTTGTTATAATATTAATAATGAAATAAAAATATTTAAAGAAGCTCACTTAAGCCTAAATCTCTGGTTTGTTGGATTCCTTTTATGGAATTTAGTGTGTGAATACGTATCTAATTTTACTCCCCTTCTAATTCATTGTTTCCCTCCATTCTGAGTGTGTATGTGGGTTTGTGTGTGTGTTTGTAAGCTGTGATGATGGACAAAATTGGAGTGACTTGTTCATTACCTTTTTCTTTGGCACCTTTGTGGATGTTTTTCCTTTTTTAAAGTTCATATAAAATCAGATATGATGATATAATAACTTGGTATTATTATCACTTATTTTCTTTTTCCTCTTTTGCAAAATCATATTTTATTTATTTTTATTGATACATATTAGATGTACATATTTTCAGAGTACATGTTATAATTTGGTACATTTATGTAATCAAACCAGAGCAATTGGTATATATATCATCTTAAATATTTATCATCTCTTTATACTAGGAACATTCAAATTAATCTCTTCAAGCTATTTTGAAATGTACAATCGATTAATGTCAACTCTCATCACCCTACTGATCTATTGAACACCAGGCTTATAAGAGAGAAATACTACAAAATAAAAAGAGAGAAGTTTCTAATTGGCCCATAGCATAGTATTTGATGCTTTCCTGCTTGTCTGTGATGCTAGGCAAATGAATTTAGGTTAAATGATGGGAATCCTGGGTCTCTTTTCTTCCAGACACAATTTCTCCTGAACAAAAGATAACTTTTGTCCTCATATATTTTTTCATTCAACTTGAAAAATTCAGCTATTATATGTGTTGTCCCAAGAGAACATCTCTCTATCTCTGCACAAACAAACATTTGCCATTATTATTCTTTAAAGGTCTTCATACCTCAAATCTGTCTCTTATCTAAGAATTTCAAGTTACACCAAAATAATTACAGTCCTCTTAGCTAAAACCCCCAGACTCTTCTGAATCCCCAGTCACTAGCAACACCCCTTTCTTACAAAGTTATAATATGTCAAAATATACAATGGTCAAGCTTCAACACAGCAACTTATCAAGGCAGTTTTACAGAACCCTAGACGTGACGAATGAAGAGAAGGGGAGGAGAGGGATGCCTCGGCACAGGACGAGGGCGTGTTCTTCAGTCTTGTGCGCACGCCTGTTGTCATGGAAGAGTTGAAGCGCTACTGACAAACTACAGAATGCTGCTTCCCAGCACTGCTTCAAGGATGGCAATGAGATGTCAAAAAAGTGTAGTTGTCACGATGAATCAAATTGACTTTTTAATTGCCAAATTCCTACTTCTTTGTCTTCATGGTACATAAGTAAAGGTTAAGTTATGTCTTTGCAATGTCATCAGCTTAGGTATTTTAGATGCTGTCAGGACCAACTTCAGCTGCCAAATAGATCTTCAAACTGAAGGGAAGGGAGAGTCCATTGACAGAATATAGAGGAAATTATTATGGAAACACAGAATTGTAGAATCACGGGATTGGAAGTGGGCCAGAGGCTTATCTGTTCTGGTCACCCATGTCTTAGCCCCAGTTTTGTAGACACTGGAGGAAAAGAAGAGATTTAATGGATATTAAACAATAAGGGCCACAGAGTCAAATCTCTTTTCAGCATTCTCCTTTGATCTGCATTTTCTCTTTTCACTGAGCTCTAGGAAAAGAGATTTGACTGTGGAATACTTGTTTAATGCTGCAGACAGCAGCAACACATATGGTATATGCATTGCTCTTAAGTGGTATAGACAGGGTTGACTCTGGCGGATTATGATGTAAGAAATGTTGGTTGGCATACTCCTTCCTGCCTTCACTGTGTCTCCACACTCCTCAGCAACCCCTCTTTCCTCCTCCATGCCAAGATGAACCTCCTCCAGGCTTAATCCAGACTTAATTTCTTCATCTGTAATACCGCAATAACTTTAGACACTTTAGGGTGTTGAGAAGTTTCCATGAAATAATGTCAATGATGTCTCTAGTGCCATGTCCAGTACATATTAAGACCCCAGTAAGTAAGAGTTTTAATTATTTCTTCCAACTGCTAAAGGTGTAAGGGTACTTAGAATACAAAACAGACTTAAAGATGGGAGAAAAGGAATTCATGGATGGAATTAATATTTACAAGCACAGAGGTATCTATTCCACAATTTATTGGGCATCGATTGTATAGCAAATCCTCTGGTGAGAATAGAGGATTAAACACTCATTTTTTTTTAACCTCATGGAATGAACAGTCTTATGAAGAAAACCCATCATAAGCAATATAACTACAATTATCATAAAAGCAATAAAGGAAAAATATTGGGAGACATGGACCTGTATAATACAAGCATCTTAATTCAAAAGAGAAGGTCAGGGAAGTCTGTCTGAGAAGGTACATTAAAGTTGAGTTGGGTAAGGAAGAGGTAGGAGAAGGCTCTTCCTGGCAGCAGAAATGGATATGCCTCTTGGGAGACAGACCTTGGGTAAAGTGGGATGAATTGTAAAGAGAAGAAATTAACCTATATGGCGAGACTGACTATCTTTCTCCCTTATCCCTATCTAGCCCCCAGGGTCTATGAGTTTCACCACCAACAATGCCAAGTTTCAGGGTGGCAGGGGAAGCCACACTGCAGCGACTTCTCAGATTGAATTGCAGAGGACTGGGCACTTTCTTCACTCCTCACAGAAGATGGCTGCTCCCTTTTCCATGACTTACTTGAAAGGCACTGTGTATATTTCAGCTTGCTGTCTCTCAGTTACTGTCCATACAAGTGAATCTGCAGGGCCTCTGAAGCCAAGATTTGGCCTGAACACACCCTTCAATCCCAAACCATAAGAAACTGCAAGGTTTGCCAAGCCTGATATAAACCTGACTTTGTTATTTTTTACCTCAACTGTGACCTGAACTTAAACTCTTTCAAAGAAAACCTAGGGAATTAATTTGAGTTAGACCTAAGCTCGTGTGGTTTGTTTTGTCAAAAGCAAAATAAAACAAAACAAAGCAAAACAAAAAACCCCTAATAACCAGAGCTAAATCAGAACACCAAAATATTTACAACCTTAACCTAAACAATGACTTCATTTAGTTTGAAAGAAACTGTCCTAAAGAAAAAATATTAATTGCGGGAAATTGAAAGATTTTTAAGTTTGAATTCGTTGTAACCAGAATCATGTTCATAGATGTTTGGGAAACTTTAGAATAGGTTTTCATTTTTCTGAAGAAATTTTTTGGCAAGAAGTATGTATTTCTTGTTGTCAGCTTAAGAATTCTACATACCGCCCCCCCCGCAACTTTCAAAGACCTCTAATCCCTACAAAAACCAGAAAATTGAGATTTATGTGAAAGTTAAAAAATAAAAATGAAAGGTTTGATCCTTTCTTGGTGCTCCCTCTTGCTTTCCATCATAATTGTGTTTTATTTTAGTTCTGGTAAAGGGAAAAGGAATTTGGGAGTGCTTTATTTCTGGTGAAAGTTTCTTTTATGAGAGGAGACATGGAAAAACCAGATGAGATGTGGCAGTGTAGTAATATGCAAAAAAAAAAATATATATATATATATAGACGGAAGACATAAAGTCCACTTGAGAAAGTCCTTGTTGGTCTAGATACTGCAATGAGTTGTATCTTCTTCCTTCAGAGCCAATAGCTTCTAGTTCTGGAGTCAGTGATTTCCCCCTGATGCTTCATTGTTTGTAAGGTATTTTGTAACTTGGCTTTGGGTTCTAGACACTGAGTCCTGGGAAATTGCTCAAAATTTCCCCTTCATCTGAGCTCCAGTTAAACTGAGCCATAGTGCTTCATGCTAACCTCTCAGTAGTGCTAACCAAGTTTCAAGTTGAGTCGTTAATGACCTGAACTAGTTTTTGACTTTTGAATATAAGCAGAGTATAGATTCTTTTCAGATAAATTTGAGTTCAATTGCAAACAACACATCCAATTACACAAACTTTAAACCAACCCTCACTCTGCCCACAGAAAAGTCTATTTTGGAAAGAAAAAATATTTTTGAGTCCATTAAGTTCCAAAATTGTTTTATACTTTACCATCTAATCCTTATAATAATGTAGTGACATGGGTTTTATCATCTCAATTTCTCAGATAAGGAAACTGAACTTGGTTTGGATGCGGTGACTTTTTCCATATTACATTGCCAGTAGGAGGTAGAACCAAGATTTGGCATATGTTTCTGACTTTGAATTTTATTTTTCATGATGCCATATATACAAATAACTCTAGTACAAACAAAAAGCATAGGAAATATTTTTTCAAAAGTTTGTCACCATCACAAATGGGTCCCTGTAGGAAAGGGTAGTTCCAAGCACTTTGTGTTGAATTGGTTGAAAGTGCTGGTAAGATTGGAAATGGATTTCCTCTGTCATCTTCTGTGCTAAAAGGACTAAACCTGGTAAATATTCATTCAAAAAGGTGTTCTTACACTCTTACTCCAGTATGAACTCTTGAACCTGTGACAATGACACAAGGGAAATATACTTGGATTGGGATATTAGTATCCTGGGGGCAGGAAACTCTGTGGCGTCTCTCCCTTTGGTCCCACGCATCTCTGAAATATGCCATCTGCTTATTGTCAGACCTGATGAATCATCACTTCCTGGTTTTTTTTCTCTATCTTTTAAATGGGAGTTGTATTTTCTAGGTCTTCATACACCTCAGTAATGGGGTGAACTTTAGTTAATATCTATAAAGTCTTTGAACATCTTAAGGGAAACAAAGTAATAAATAAATCTAACATACTATGGAAATATGAATACTTTTCTAGGAAGTTACCAATTCAATGCAATCATCATAATACAATAAGATCATGGGACTCTTTGCTCATCTATGTAAATCAATAAAAAATTTGTGTAGATTGTTATTACTAATTTTGCAAACACAGAACTAATAGAAATTTAATATTTGTATTTCTGTTCTTCACTGTTTATGTTTGTAAATCCAAAGTTATAGTGATTGGAATGTGAAATTTCCAGTCTTGGTAATGTTTTAGTTAAAGCTTTCTTCAGAGAAAGTACAAGCAAATAACATAGAAAGTTACCACCTGTCTTAGATAAGCAAACTGGGAGGACAAGTTTTGTGTTTCTGCTGTTATAAAGGTGGGGTCTTTTGCATTAAATCCTCTTGAAGGATTCTTCTTCATACATTAATATGAAGTGATTACAATATCTCTCATTTAAGTACCTTATATATAGCTTAGCAATCACAGCTTTGAAGCAACCAAAAGACTGAACCACCCCCACCTCCCCACCACCACACACTTATACATGTTAATCCCATGGGAATATTGAGAGGGTGGGGCTCATTAACTCAGTAAAACGGGAGTAATGTAATACAAGTAATAGCATTAACTTTCATTAGGTGTTGCCAGATACTTTTCCAACATCACATCTCCATTAGAAACCAGCCAGTCAAAAAAAGTGGAAAACATTTAACTTTTAAGGGCCAAATATAATCTTGAATTCTAATCTACACACCCTGTCACTTCCCATTCAACTAACTTCTGAAGTTCAGAGATACACAGTCATGAGACTGGAAAATACAAAAGACTGTGCCTTACACATATCTCATACTCAATAAAAGTTTGTCAAGTTAAATTAAATTGAATTAAACAGTGACCAAACTAATCCAGATTAAGACATTCCATCCTTTAGCAGTTTCATTTTTGTTGTTGTTGATTTTGGACTCACTTCAGAGAAAAAGAACAAAGTATCCTTTTAGGAACTTATTTTTTTTTAAGTTCATTTTGGTTTCTTTCATATCAAATGGGGAGCCTAGGGGAGTCCGAAATTGTGCTTCTATTGCCTTCAGCTCAACAAATGACAAATCACCTGATGAAAAATTTATCAAAACCACCAAAAATTTCCTTCTTTTATTATGTTTCCTCTTTCCACATCTTTCTCCCTCGCTGCAACATATCATTTCTAGTCTTGATGGAAAAGACTTTCTTCTTTTGAGATAATTTTGGTAGTTTTAGCTCCATTCTTAAGTAGGAGAAACAGAAAGCACTTAATATTTTCTAAGGAAATTATCTTAAAGAGATGAAAGTGTAATTGCCATCATTGTTGGATTTGGTGTTGGCACAGGGTAAGAAATGAGACTGTGAGCCTCAGCTTCCTCATCTGTAAAAAGAAACCAAAGTTAGAATAAGGTCTATTCAAGCCTGAGCATTCAATGAAATTAATTCAAGATTGTGAAACACCAACAAGTTGAAGTTCAAAGACCTACCCAGGGAAAAGAATCCAGAGGAAATGCCAGTTGGTGTCCATGGCCGCAGCTCTCCTTGAAGTATTGTTGGGGTATTGTTCATTATTGAAAGAAGATTGTGGGATTTGAGAAATCTCAGGTCATGTCTACATACACAGCTTGTGTGTGTGTGTGAGAGAGTGTGTGTGTGTATGTGTGTTTAAATTTCAGAATAGGGTTTGTGTTAGTATGGTTTTTTGTACTGGCCTACCATGTAATACTCAATATACTGTTTGGATGAAATGTTCACTTTTCAACTGATCAGGTGACATTGTGTGGACATAACCTTAGACCTGGCTAACTTAGATTTGCTTTATACAAATAACTGGAATTTTTAGTTTATCTTTCTCACTATATCATGTAAGAATCTTAGACTGCAAGAGCTGGAATGTACCATAGAGATTTACAACAATCCCATCATTTGTTAGTTGAGGAAATTTGTCAAGAAAGAGAAATATAACTTAAATTTTCTTTCACTTTAATTTTATACTTGATTTTTTTTAGATGATTCTGGCAACAAGCTTTAGGTTTATGTGGATATAATAGTGGGAAATTCTTAACTCCTCAAAATTCTCATTAAAAATTATAAACATCCTTGCTTTGAAAAATAAATTAATCATAGTGGACTCCTTTAATGGAAACTTTCTAACATTTAATTCTAATAATTAGCTATCTCTGTCTCTCTGTCACACTTTAAAGAGTAAATGAGATTACGTATTTGAGGTGTCTAGCTGGTAAATAGTAGTCACTCAATACATGTAAGTTCCCTCTTTCCTGCAGCCCACACATGCCCTGTCGTACACAAATGAGTGTGTTCTTTCACAACCTTAGGTTGAAAACACAAGAGTTCTTCCAGCATCATCATAAAGACAGAACAGCAGAAAATGTTCAGGAAAAGGCTTCAATAGTAGCAGGCAGAGAAATGTGCTTGTGAATTGATCATATTTCTTAGATATCTTGGGGCTTCGTTTTGTCTTTCGTTAATGTGCAGTGATTGTGGCTTGCACAAAATTTAGCTTATGCATTTTGATTCATGTGAAGTGTAATGGTTACTTAAAGTCTTAAATTATTGAAGCATATTATATAAAATAGTTTTATTTGATCAGACCTCAGCTTTTGCTATACTATAGCAATTCCGCTTTTCCTATTCCTGTTGGCACCCTGGATGTATTGTATAATTCACCAATCACTAGTAGTTGAGCATTAGGCCAGGTCTGTTCAAAATTTCAATTTCATAGGCAATTCAAAACTCTTTCCCGTCATCATCACAGTCTAGATTTACGAATTAAGGAATTTAAAGTGGGGAAGCAGGCAAGGTGTGGCACTGGATAGCCTCTTTCTCTTTTCAAGTGTAGCTCCTTCAACTTGTATACACTAAGGAAGAAGCAGGAAGGTAAGGAAGTAATTTCACCACAGTGTTCTCTTTATGAGGTTGACTGTTCATATCTCCCCTTCGCCTTCAGCCATTTTTCTCTACTGATTGTGAAGAAGAGGTTGTGATGGTGAATTGTTGATAATAGGGCCAGTCCTGTCTTTTCGAATACACCTGACTTCAATTGTCAGGAGCTCCTTGGTGGCCATCTCTGGACCGGGCACTTTGCACTCTCACCCCGAGCTTTGAACCATAACTGTAATTCTGGATAACAGAAAATTCCCTCTCACTCAATATCTATTACAGAAGCAATGAAATTTGTAAAGTATATTTATATTTGTATGTATACCCTTTGTGTCGACGTGTTTGTCTGTACTGTTTGTAGTAGATTGTTTCCAGAATAAAACAATGTAACCTGGAACCTTTGATAAGACATTATCACTGAAGACCACACTGCTTAAAAAGGTAAATAAAAATCTTTAGGTTCAGTGGATTACCTGAGCAGAGCATCTCCTATTGTTCTTAACCTTTGATTCTCAGTCTCTTGCTTTCCCTCTGTCTCTCGCTCTCTCTCACATACTCACACTCACTCTCTGTTGCTTCCCTAGTTTTTCCCTTCTCAGGAAATGATGCCACTATACTTTGTGAAAGGCCACAAGCATATGTTTTCAGAGATGTAGCAGTAACGACAAGGTCATGGAACTGAAAGAGATTCTTGGAGCCACATTTGATACCTGCCCACTCTGCCAACTTTGGTTGCTTAAATGAGGTCATTTTACCATAATGGACAAGAAACCCTAATATATGGAACAAGTGACACCTCTTATCTTTGAATAGATATTTTCATTTTATATTCAAGAAATAGGGTAAAGTGATAAATGATCCTAGGATGACAAAATATTATGTGTGGACTAAAAGAAGCTATTGATTAAGAAAATTTTATGTTGTTTTATTTTGGTAGAGCAAAATATTAAAATCAAGTGTGTGTTTAAGAGATTATTTGAACATAGAACTCATTCTAATCTTTACAAAATTGAATTCCATTTGAATCAGCAAATATTTACTAAAGCCCGCTATGTACAAGGCATTGTTTGTATCACTGAAGGAAAAAGTTAACAGGTTTAATCTTACAGACTGTCTTTTTATTATCTTATAGAAACATATTTTTATTACTAAGTTACAAAAAAAGATGAAATCTATGTGACAGATCTATAATCCTATTCTTTCTAGAAACATTTTTCAAAGTCTCAAAGCAATACTGTTTTATTTTTCCTGTAAAAAAAAGTTAAGTGACTCATTTAGCAATTAGAATAATGGACTTAATTTCATGACATTTGAGCTATTTTAACTTTGTCAAGGTGTGGCTTCTGGAGACTACTCTTTCAAATGAAAGAAACAAATTTGTCACTTTTAAAATTAGACCTCCAGATTATGCCAATGCTTAAAAAGTGGAGTTGAAGGTGGTAAAAGATATTTGAACCGTCCACATTAACTACACAACTCATCCTCAAAACTTGATCAAGAGAACACAGTTGAGATGCAGCAGATAAGTCTTGATGATTATTCCAGTCACTTTATTTCTATGGTTACTGGATGATCTCTAGGGATGTGGAAGCAGTTTGTCTTTGGTAACTGTCCTCTATCATTTTTGTTAGGCTTTTCTGGATATTTCCCTCTAGGGGTTTCTTATAGTCATACAGCATTTTGATTGCCAAAGCCAGGTGGGATAGTGCAGACTAAATATTACTCCAGCATTGCTCTTTCCTCCCCACTTTTGCCCTGTTTCCCTTCACTTATTCCTCTACAATCATATTAAACTTATTATTCTTGTTGATGATTCCAAGCAAATGAAAAGAAGAAATTGTTCTGATTATCCTGAAGTATGAATGACCACTAGCTGGCTTAGTATATTCCACTTCCAGAAGCACATATGTATCTAAAACAATTTTTTTTTAGCCTAAAAAGGGAAGTCCAATGGTGGGTGATCAGGCAACAAATCAAAAGCTTTAAGCTTAATTCTAAGGGAAGAGCTATATTTTATTGTAATTTTCTTCCTTATTTTACTTACATTCACAAAATGTTTTGTTCTACTGTAAATGTTTTTCTAAACAACAACAATAGCAGAAAACACATGAAGTATATATCTACTGAAATCCTTAAATTATTATACAAGTTTATAAATTTGTCTGGTGTCAAAAAATGTGAAGGGTCTGAGATTTTTACCCTGCTTGCAAGCTAACAAGTTAGTCTGTCAGAGTTTCATAAACACAGGTAGAGGTCACAAGACTCTTGGGTTAGAGACAAAGGACAGTTTATTTCCCACAGCAAAAACAGAGCCATCAGCTCCCTGAACCCTAATTCCCACAAGATGACACAAAATGGGCCAGATGACACCTGAACTTGCAGTAGGTTGTGTTACAGGTGAGAAACTTGCCCATATAAAACCCGAATCTTTTACAGGGAGCTGTCAATATGCATACCCTTTGCTCTGGAAGGAGATGCTATCTTTTATACTAAGCTCATGACTCAAAAAAATACATTTCCCACTTTTTTGCCATACTGAAATTTTATATGTGCTCAAATCATACCTAACGCTCTGTATCAAGTGACAGGAGCATCATTACCTCTATTTCAACTGTGAGGACCTCTTAACTTTGCAGCCACAGACATATTGCTCTCTGACCAGGGCTGTCAAATTCACTCTCTAGATGATTCAGGCTTGACTTTCACAGCATCACCTTCTTTGAGGCTTCATCTTACTCTGGGATAGCCAGAGTTGTTATCAAGAATGTTAGTTGTTATCAAGAAAATAAATGTCTTCAGTTTTTGCCCAGGTTCATCCTAAGAGATAAGGGAATTTTCCAGGGCAACAAGACGGACTACAAAAATTATGCAGATCTCACTGAGTCAGTTTCCTACTTCTCAGTGGGTTACCATCAAGAACATTGTAAACCCAACCAAATTTGTAAGTATCCAAGTACTCAACACCTCATTATGGTTTCTCATGGGAGTTTGTCTTAGAGAAAGTGCCCCCAAAAGACTAAAGTCTTCTTCTTGTTTACTCAGAAACTATTAAAAAAAAAAAATCCTAAGAGCTTTCCTGTCATCTCCAAACAGATTTCAGATTGGTATGATAAGAGTGTGTGAGCCCTAAGACAGGCCGGATGTTGCCATTCCTTCTTAACAAATATTACATAGCCTGTCCTTTATCGCCTAAACATGTCATGTCAAGTTTTATTGATATACTTGGTTCCTACCTGTACTGCTAAACTTTTCCCCTTTTTTGATGCTCAGTGTAGATTGCATCTCTGTAACTCTTGTCTGAAAGGGGCATGCCCAGGATGAATCTTTATGCTATTTGTGATGACATGGAGGACCTGATGCTGACCAACAGATTAGAAAGGAAGTCTCCCCCACCTGAAGGACTATTAGCAATAATCAGAGCCGAATCTGGGCAGCTTTCTTTGAATCTACTTTCTGGCGTTCGTCCTTCAAACATCTTCCAAATACTTCCTCATTAGTAGGCAATAAAGAGGTGAAATATTTATTGCCTGGTATACCATATAATGTGGCCAAAAGATTCACCAATGTTTTATTTGAACTCCCCTCAAATCCCTTTAATTGGCCCATGAGGCTGCCATCCTTCCTCTTTCATAAAGCTGTGTCTCTGTCAGTATTCCATCCTTATCTATGAAACTGTCAAGCACTGTGTTTATGCTAAGATTTTATCCTACTTGCGAGCTAACAAGTTAGCATGCTATAGATTCACAGATGCTGTTAGAAGACACAAGACTCCTGGGTCAAAGACAAAGAACAATTTATTATTCATAGCAATAGAAGTAGTCAGATGTCAATATTTTTGTGTCAGTTCCTTGTGTTCCAATTTGCATGAGGTGATGTAAAGAGGGCCAGATGATACCTTCACAGAGAGTAAGTTATGTTACAGGAAAGGAATCCTGAGCTTAGGGAAATAAAATATTTTATAATGATCAGTAAGCAAACCTGCTCTTTGTTCCAGAGGAAGACACTATTTCCAGCTTCCAAAGCTATAAGCAAACCTGGTTTTTGCTCTGGAGAGAGATAGTGTCTCTGTATTCAAAGCCTGTTTGTGAAACAGACTTCCTTGAAAACATGTTCTGGAGCAAAGGTCAACAATTCTCCTTCAAGATGTGCAGAAATCTAATAGACCCATGGAGAATTGTCTTCCTATACCCGCAACTACAGGCAGCCCTTATTTCATTATTACAAGGACCCAGTTGAAAGCAGTAATATAGGAAAGCCAGCTTGGGAAACATTAATAAGAGTTTGGGTTTTCTTTTTCAATAGTTAGACGATATATTTCAATGAACAATATGTTTAGCAGTTAATCAAAGGTTACATTAAGATTATAGATTTATTGAAGATACACACTGAGATTTCTTCTGCATGTTTTCACATGACACATTCTCATGAACTGTCAGTCTTCCTAATGAAGGAGATAAACTCATAGTATTTTAGTGAGTCGGCCTGGACTCTGCTCATTTCATAGTATTTCATAGATGGCATAAAGTCATTTAACTTTACAGCAAAAGTAGAATCAGTACATATTTTGTAATGGACTTATTGAACTGAGTTTGCAGAGCTGTGGTGCCAATCTGAAAGCCTCATTTTTCTATTTAAAACATAATAGGATTTTATCCTACTAATAAAAAGAAGCAACACCTTTCTTTTTATACTGAGACTTCAAATATATACATGCTTCTATTCAGATGTGTCTTCCCAGCAGCTAGAAGTTACACAAGATTTGGATAACAGTTAAATGTGGAGCAATCATTTGTTTGCCGAATGGGTAGATTTCATGACCACTTTAGTTACATTGATCATAGGAAGTTTTCCACTGCTAGGATAAATTGAGTTAGTCTGGCTTAGGGTCTTTCATATTCTGGCACTACTAGTTACTGTGTAAATTTGGGAAAAGTATCTAACCCCCGAGTCTTAGTTTTTTACTATTTAAAAACAGAGGATAGAAAATTCACTTGTGAGCAAACTGATGAGGACTAGTGGGATAAAATTAAAGTGTCTAAAAAAACCTTACGCACGCCACACTACATAATAAGGTCCCAATAAAAGTCTGTCCCCTTCTTTCTTGTGTGGTTTGACTACATATGGATAGAAAGCCCTCATTCTTCGTTGTCATGTTTTCCATTGGTGAACAGACTTCTCACTAACCCAGGAACAGAAATTAATCCTCCCTGAGGGCCTTGTCTTCTTACGCCAGATAACTAACTTCTCTGCCCACTTATTTGATATTTATTGTTTATCATGCCCCCCAGGATTACATCTACATTGAATAATGAAGACTCACTATATAAACAGCAGACAAGTCCTGGGATATGATTCCATGTGAGAGCTCCTGACAGAGGGTAGTGTGTTAAAAAGCTAAAGAACAGATTTGCAAAGCCTAAAATCCTTAGAATCTCAGCTTCAAATCCTGGCAGGATTGAATTAGCTTTTTTTTTTCTCTGGAGTAGTTAAACTTAGTTTCATGTGTTTTGTCTGAGTGCTGCGTGTGGGAGTGGGAATCTATATCATTCAGATGGAAGCTTTCATCTGTTTCAAGCCTGTATGTATATTAAAACAGCCATGAAATTTTATATGTGCTCAAAGCCTAAAAATATCAGCAGAGACCTTAAGAGAATCAGACAGTGGGTTGAAGAATGATTTAATATTCAGTATTTCTCTTTTCTATTTTCCTGCATTATTTTTATTAAAAGTTGGGTTGACAGGAGCTTGAAAATGTACTGTGAAAACCGAGCAATTGTCTTGTTAATGCATTCTATTAAGATGACAATTGCAAACACTTTAAAATAAAACAAAACCACCATCTATTTCTCAGCAGCAGGGTTTTAGGACCCAAGTTGTTCAAATGTGAGTCTTAAATTTCTTTTCTATTTAGCCTAAAAAAAAAAAAAAACAAAAAAAAAAAACTCCAGTAGCGTTGCCAACATCATCTCGAGTTTCCTTAGTTTAAGCATACAGGGAACAAGAGGAGAAAGTAAGGATGCCTCAGAGGAACAAATGACATCAGTGGATGGAAGTCTATCCTGAAAATGGGCATTCTTGGATCATCCATTGAGGTTGCAGTTCCTAGTTCTCAGGGTTCTGTGTCATTGCTTCTTTAAATAATTTATCTAGTTCAGCATGCCTGGTTTGCTAAAGAGCAATGTGTCTGTCACTCTTAAAAGCAATAGAGGTTGCTTTATTAGGTAGAGTCGAATCCATGTCTGCACCACCATAGAATTCCTGTATGCTGGGGAGCAAATTTTTCCCTATCTAAGTCATTCTGGAGTCATCTGCAGACTAGTTTTTGGTGTTCAGCCAGTGTCTCAATAACCAAGAAACAGTAGATATTGAACTTGCCTACCCCTTCATTCCACGACTCTGAGAACAACATGCCTTCACTGCACTCAGGCCTGTGGTCCCACATCTGCCCCTCTACCCACTCCTTCACATGAAAGTCAGAGATAGAGCATATGAATGCCTATTTTTGGAAAATGGCATGGTTTTTCACATCACTGAGTAACCATGAAAATTTCTCTTAAATATTTGAATCACTTCATTTATAGTCAAGAACACTTTCTCAAAATGAACAGTGTAAAGCCAACCGATTTGACTACACATCTGGGTTTGAACCCAAGAGAGGCAGAAATACCATAGTTAATCAAACAAATTTGTATTTCTATTCTTATCTAGTGGTCTCACTTTGAGGAAACCACAAAAATGTCATTTGGGAAGTGTCAACTTTAGGGTGGAGCTGAGTTGGGGGTGCTAGGTCTTTTGGTGGTCAATGGCTGTATAAAACACAACATAAAATTGTAAAAAAAAAATTTAGTGAGCTTTTTTTCTTACATTACTTTTTTAGAGTAATAGTTTTGAATTGTGACAATTTGGAACGAATGAATGCAGTATGACATCATGCAAAAAACAAATCACTGAATTCAGAGTTTAGGAAAAACTGGAACCTCTGAGATTATTTTCCTTTGTTGGGTTGAGCAAGTTCTGTATCAATATGGTGTCAACTCCTTCCTTATAAAACAAGAAATTGGTTTAGCTGAGAGTTCCCAAAATTTATGCTTTAGACCTGTGAAATTGTCTGCCAAAATAAAATTAATTCTGTGATAAAATACATGGGAAATGCTGTGTACCATGCCCTCCAAAAGTAAACTCCCATATTAAAGTCTGTGAACAGTTCTACATTTAGATGTACTTAACTTTAGTACGGTATTTTCCAAACACAATTTTTCTAGTGATGCATCTTAAAATCTTTTAAGAATAAAATATCATACATACATCTTTTGGAAACTCTGAATTCAATGATCTCTGACTTTTTCCAGTTATCATTGAGTTATACTAGCTACTCTGTTTTTGTTATTTGTTATATTTTGTCAGTAAGAGAAATCTTCTTTGTTGATTTTTGGTAATTTTTCAGATAAAGAATTACAAGAGATGAAATAATTTAGCTGCCTAAGGAGTCATTAGAATGAGTCATTGGTCCCTCTGCCTCATTTAAGGTGCCTTCCAGTAATAAAGTTTATGATTACAAGATTCTAACTTGAGACCAGAGACAATTCTTCTTATAAGAAATGTTTGTTGTATTTTTTTTACCTCCTAGAATACTCTGTGTTGCTTCAAATGCCTATTAACCTACAAAAATGCCTTTTTTCTCCAAATTCTCATTTTAACACAATAATAGGTTTATCCATAAGCAACAGATACATTTTGTAGGTTCATGGCTAGTATTTTTAATGTTTCTGAAAAATCATGTTTCTCATCACCTAATCTAAGTGGTAAGCTGTGGGTTGGTACCAGTTTAGACAAGCATAAAAATTCTGATTATTCTTTATTTATTTATTTATTTATTTTTTGGTAGAGATGAGGTCTCTCTATGTTGCCCAGGCTGGTCTTAAACTCCTGAGCTCAAGAGATTCTCCCACCTCGGCCTCCCAAAGTGCTGGGATTATAGGTGTGAGCCACCACACCCAGCCAAAATTTCTGATTGTTCTTTAGTAATTTTCTAAGTTAAAGTTACGTATTACACATACACATTGCATAGTATATGTGTTGTTGATCTTATTTATTATTAAAATACTTTCTTTTCTTAGCAATCTGCAGTTTTTGTTCAGACAAATGAAGTGTGCATGGCCACATCTTTGAATAGATAGTCAAGATCATCTACAAATACAATAATTTTAAAATTTAAAACATTGTAACTTTGTCACCTGCAGTCCATTTCTTTTATCAAAGTGGTTCAACATATATTGTATTTTGATAACAAAAAATGCATCCAACAGTTGCAACATTGAAAAATAAATACCATGTGTTTTATTCATCATTAAAAGAAATAATATTGAAATTTCCCCCAATTACTCTCTCACTGGTCACTTTTTTTCTAGAGTTAGATACTGAGTATGGTAAAATACTCCCAGTACCCACAAGGTGGCATGGCCTTCTTGTTCAATTCAGCTTCATTTATTATTTCTGCTTTATCTGCTACTATATTTTAGAGTCTACTCTTTTATTGAAGTTTTGAATTTCACTTTATGGTTTTATTTTTCTTCAATTGCAGCCAACAAACAGGGATGGAATTTCTAGAGAGGAACAAACTTTTCACAGAGATAGTCAAGTAAAATTCTTTAACCTTTTCCACTGTTTCAGTCTACTTTGGAGTTGAATGAAAATAATTTGACTTTTTGTGAAGCCTAGTGATTATCATAATGCCAGAGAAATACTAGGTATTCAATAAATATTTGCTGTGGAATTTCATGAATTATCTTATTGAAAAAAAGTATTAGAATACTCAGTTTTACCAGAACAAGTTATGGATATTTCATGTCATTCTTTTTACTGGTGAAAAAGTTCTGCCTCCTTTGTTCAGGAAGTACTATTATTTGATGGTAGGGCGAAATCACCATCCTATCTCAATTATAAGAAAGGCATGGTTAGTTCAGGTCAACCCTTTACTCTTTCCCTTAGTAAACATTTGTGGACTCTCTCTCTATGCCCAATACTGAAGAAGATATGAGGATGAGTAGAATATAGAGACGTGAATAAGCATCTAATAGCAAGAGCATAATAGTCACTCACCTGTTCATTCATTCAGCAAGTATTTATTGAGTGTTTACTATGTACCACATGTTGTAGATGGTGAATAGTAAATAAAATAGCCAAAGATCTTTTACTTGAATAGACAAGCAATAATCTAGATAATATATAAGACGAGTGAAATATATAGCATGCTCAATAATGATAAGTGCTAAGGGGAAAAAATAAAGCAGAGATAAGAGAGAAGACACTTGGGCCATTAGAAAGGTTATATTTTCAATTTGGGTAGTGAGCAAAGGCCTTTAATTAATTAATTAATTTTGAGGCTAGAGGGCAGTGGCATGCTCATGGCCACCACAGCCTCAACCTACTGGGCTTGGGCGATCTTTCCGCCTCAGTCTCCTGAGTAGCTGGAACTACAGGCATGTGCCACCATGCCCAGCTAACTTTTTGTTTTACTGCAGAGAAAGGTCTTGCCAAGTTGCCTAGGCTGGTCTCGAACCCATGGGCTCAGGCAATTCTCTCGCCTCCACCTCTCAAAGTGCTGGGATTACAGGTGGAAGCCACCGCACCTGACTAGAGAGAAGGTCTTTCTAAGAAGGTAGAGTTTGCAAAAAGACCCAAAGAAGGTACAGAAGGGAGCTGTGTGATTATCTGGAAGAAGAACAGTCACTATTTTTCTCAGTCCATATGGGCTGCTATAATAAAATAGATAACTTCTAAACAACAGAATTTTATTCCTTACAATTTCAGAGACTGGCAAGTCCAAGATCAAGGCAGATTCTGTGTCTGGTGAAGACCCTCTTTGTGAGTCATTGACTGTACCTTCTCACTGTGTCCTCACATGGTGGAAGGGATGAGGATTTCTCTGGGATCTCTTTTATAAGGGCACTAATTTTATTCATGACAGGTCTGCCCCTGACCTAATCATCTCTCAAAGACCCCACCTCCTAACACCGTCAACATAGTGGTTAAAATTTTAAACATATGCTTTTAGGGGACACAAACATCTAGGCCACCACACTAAGTTAATGGGTGCTACCACTGAGTCTTATGTAAGATAAGGTGGGAGCAAAGGTGAGGGTGGTGCTCCTCGAAGAAGCTAGAGAGGACTTTGCTGAGGAAGGGAACTTTGCCCCAGACCAAGTAAGGACAAAGTGGCTCCTCTTGGAGAGAATAGTAAAAGCAAAGCCATAGGGTCAGAAAGCCAAAGGTGTGTTATGTGGGAAGCAAGAAGAAAATGAGGTTGTAAATAGCCTTAGACAACCCTACTTTATATCACGTTGGGAGGAAAAGCAGTGATTTTACCAGACTCATTTTAAGGGGGAAAAATCATCTCAGAGTTTTAGTTGAGGGAAATCACAAAACAAATTGAACAGACAACATTTACAGAAGGCAATATTAACTTATAATTTGGATCTGCTTTCTTTTCTCCAAAAAAAATTTATATTTCTTCTTATGGGATGATGACATTTTGACTTCAAGATGCAGAAGAGGACAGATAGAGTTTTGAGCATCCTGTATTTTTCTAGATGCTAGCTCTGCTTTTGAGATAAGACCTCCAGGATACAGTGTCTACCTCGTCATGCACTAAATTTTAGATATCTGAGATCTCTGCAATGAATCATATAAGTCTTTTTATGGGAAGTTTTACCAGAGGGAGAGCTCAAGTGCTTCTATCTGATGGTTTTTTCTTGGTTTTAAACCTTTCATAGGGGTCAGATAAGGGAATGGGAAAATATCACTTGATTGTTTTGGAGAAAACAGAATCTGACACTAAATGTTAACTATTGCTGGGCACAGTGGCTCATACCTGTAATTCCAGCACTTTGGGAGTCTGAAACGAGAGGATTGCTTGAGCCCAGGGGCTCAATACAGCCTGGGAAACATAATGAGGTTTCATCTCTACAAAAAAAAAATAAAAAAATTAGCTGGGTATGGGGCCCATGCCTGTAGTCCCAGCTAACTAAGGAGACTGAGGCAGGAAGATTGCCTGAGCCCAAGAGGTCGAGGCTGCAGTGAACTGTTATTGTGCCACGGCACTCTAGCCTGGGCGACAGAGACTGACTCAAAAAAATAAATAAAAAAATAAATAAAATGTTAACTACCAAGGTTCTAAATGAATGTATACATCTGCTGCTGCAGTTATGTTTCTTAGTTTTTTGTTTGTTTGTTTGTTTTAAGGCAATCAATATTGTGAATTTAAATTTCAGTCTACAGCTTTGGGTGGGCAAGCTACCATTTATTTTTCTAAAATTCAACTTAATTCTATTTTTAAACATCAGTCCACTGGCATGATGGCAGAAAACTTAATTTTAGAACTTTTAGTGAGACCCTTCCTTCATTAAAGTTGTGGTGCTTGAGGGTTGTAATTAAGGCCTAGGCATAAGGTGGGATTTGCTCCACACAGACTGCCACTGGGAAACTGACACCCATCTGACCATGGGGAACCTTCAGGCCTGAGGCTCCTGGATGGTTCTGTGACACTCTTGAGAACCAGAACTTGCTGCTACTTCCCTGGCCTGCTGAGGCCATGGGAATCCTTGCAAGGCATTCCTCCATCCCATCCACCTGAACGCTAATTTCCTGCCTGGGTTCATGTTCTCTTTCCTGGGCTCTGTCCTTGACATTCTCAGCCAGTATCTCCTCAGGGTCCACTTGTCTTTCCTCCCCACAAGCTAGAAGAAACTGTTTTGAAGTCTAGAAGGGAAATCCTTCTGCCTTTGGGTTTTCTCCATTCCTGCCCTGTAATTTAATCACCAAAATTCTCGTAAGTGTTGGGCTCTTGGAAACTGTATGTGAGGATCAGATGATGTTTTCTGACCCCATGTAGGCTTGTTCTGAGCATACCAGTTTCTTCCATATTGCCTTTATATATATACCAGTTTCTTCCATATTGCCTGTTCAATATGGAAGAATATATGGCCCTATATTTAAGGTATTTACTCATATGTGTATGTACATTTTTTGTGGAGAGACAAGGTTACTGACCTCTGCTGGGCAATCTTAGACAATTTCTTTCACATCTTACAGTGTTAGTAGTCTCCTAATATATAAACAGCAAACTTTAAGCCTGCAATTCCTAATTGAAAGACTGTTGTGAGGATTAAATGAGGTAATTGTATGGACGTGGTTGATCATTATGCATGTATATACATATATACGGCACCAAGAACACATTTCTGTTTTTAGTTCAAATTCTGAGTTTTGAATTTCAAGTGACCTATGTTTTCAAAAGTACTAAATTTAGTGACAAAACAAAATTAGTAGACTTATTAGATAGAACATTCATTTATATTCTCTTTCCTAGGAAGGAGAGGAAATCTCGCTATGGTTGTATATCCTTCTCTTTGCCCCACACCGTAAGTCTCTTCCATTCTGCCCACTTCTTCCTTTGTAACATACACAGCAACTTCACAAGGGCATTATTTTGCCCACATCTCTGAGAATGCCGTAGCATGTTCAGGGGCGATCTGTGGAGCAGGGGAGAAGGAGCCAAGGGTTAGCATCTGCCTTGGAACTTAGCACCGCTTTGAGTTCCAAGTCAGCTTCCGAGGTTGCTAGATGTTGCTGCTATTTCCCTATTTCCCTGCTGGGGCCATGGAAATCCTTGCAAGGCCACCCTTCATCCCATCTACCTGAATGCTAATTCCCTGCCTGGGAACTAAGGTTTGAAACCATGCAGTCTGACCCTAAAGTTTATGCCTTAATGACAGGACCCAGGACTTCTGAGTGGATGACCTCGCATGGGGGCAGCACTAGAGGGTCTGACATCCCTGGCAAGCCAGCTGCTGCTCCCTTCCTGGCTCTTTCTCTGTCTATACTGTACGCACCTCTCAACAGGTTTGCATATACACACATCAACTTAGTCCTGTGACCTGGAACAAATAGACTAGTGTGTTCACACTTATGAGCATGACATATTTTAATTTCAGTCTTTCCTTTTTCTTCTGATTCTAGCTTAGTTATTTCTTCCTTAGTCTATTTCTCTGAGAAAGATAGGCATCACATTTAGTTTAAGGTTCGTTTGTTTTTTACATAGCAAAACAACTACCATTTGACACTTTTAAAAATTGAGCATTTACTATCTGGTTGGCATTGTGCAAAGCATTTTATATTCGTTATGTCCTCAATCCCCATGGCAAACCTGTGAAGTAGGAATCATTATTTTGCTCACAGGCGAGGAAACTGAAGCTTAGCAAGGTTAAGTGGCTTGCCCCTCGTTCACACGGTAAGTGGCCAAACTAAGATTTGAAGCCACGCAGTCTGACCCTGAAGTCTATGCCGTAAACACTACAGTATATGGTTAAGGAAATTGAGGCACAGAAAGATTCCAGGCACCCATTTAAGCTTCCAAAGTGAAGATCCTATCACAAAAAGCATTTTCTCTTGACATTCAACCCAGTATTCCACCTCCATTGTCTTTGGTCAAATCCAAACGCAAAGTGACCAGGAAGAACCAGCTTTGTTCCAGAGCATCGTTTTCACAGTCTCAGTTCGTTTGATCTCAAAGCTCTGGTTTCTCAGTGATGAAGTGGGAAACACCGTGAGCTTTCCCTGATCTGGTACTTCAATGCCTTTTCTTATTGCCTGCAGGAGAGGATCCAGGCTCCACGGGACCTAAAACTGAAGCATTCTGGAGGGACATCTTTAAGAAAGATATAATTATGAAAACAAAATTGGACCTTTAACTTATTTAGAATGAGAAATAAAATCATATCAAGTGAAAAATGTCAGAAAACAACAAGTACTACAAACATCCTACAATCAATAGAAATAATATTTTTCTTAATGAACTGCCCGATAATCTCCTTTATACTTTTTCCCTATATTATTTTTCCTTCATAATTTTGAATGTCTCTTTTTCTAATAGCCAAAAAAATAAGTCAGTCATTTCCTTAGGCTAGTTGATGGATTTTGATTTAGCTGATAGTTGAGATACACAAAACATTAGTGACTTTACACACTGACACACTTGCCTTGGGTAGTGTTACTATAGGTTTTTGTCATATAAACACAGGAATTCTATTTCATGAAATTTATACCAAAAAAGAAAAAGTGTAATGTCTTTGTAATTGTAAATATGGCCTGATTCAAGAAACACCCATGGCCACACCAACATCATCTGAATGGGAGAAAATTGAAGTAGAGATACAGCTGCCTTAACCAAAATATCTTTAGTTAATATCTTATTTTTTCAAAATTAAAAAAGAACTCATAGTCATGTGCGCACATTTTTGAGAGCATCTCCCAGAGTTTTGGATGGAAGCTTTGCGAGTGAGGGACCCTGATGCTTAAACTTTATGGATCTTGTTGGACAAAGGAAGGTTTCCCATCCACTGTAATGCCTCTTTTTTGCATGCAAAAAAATTAATATACTTCCTTCTGGACCATGTTCAAGGATCATTTGTCTCAAATTTCTTTGTAACCAAAACTTTCACTGCTCAAGAGTTATTTACACTTAGTCCATCAATGGTTATAGAAATATATTTTGAATATCTGAGGTTATGGGCATAGATAGTTTTATGAGTTAAAGAGTTATAAGAACCTTTAATATACTTCCATTGATTTTTTTCTGACCCCAGGTTTTAAAGAAGCAGAAACAGAGTTGGAACTTGGTTGGCAAACAACTACAGTTATAATTGTAATGCAGTTCAATTATAACACAAAAATACAAGTCACAGTGGGACACCAACTCAACTTATTAAAAGTAAAAAAAAGCTAATCAGTTGTTTAATATTTCTATATAAACAACGGGTTTAATTTTTGCATTGAATAAATCCACACATTTCTTATATGTAAAACATTTTCCTACCTCCTGTAATCTTACAAGGAACAGAAACCATGTTTATTTAGTTTGCTCTTATACCCCTAATTCCCAGAGTATTATCAAACATGTGATTGCTAACATGTAAATATTGGTGAATGAATAAAATCAAAACATATCAATTATTCATTTTGAATTGTTTTCTATGGTACATATGAATACAAATTTCCTATTGTCATAGCACATTAGTAACTTAAAACAATATATAGTTATTATCTTACAATTCTGAAAGTCAGAAGTCTGAGGTGAGTCTTATAAAGCTAAAATTAGTGTCAGCAAGGTTGTATTCCTTTTGGAGGCCCAGAGGGAAAATCTATTTCCTTGACCTTTTCAGCTTCTAGAAGCCTCTAGCTTGCCTTGGCTCATGTCCCCATTCTCTGTTTTCAAAGCACATAATTCCAACCTCAGATTCCCTTGACCAGTCTCAGATTCTTTGTCTGACTTCTGATAGGGAGCTGGGACAAAAGATTTTGCTTCCTTCTTATAAGGGCCCTTGTGATTACACTGGGTCTACCCAGATAATCCAGAATAATCTCCCCATCTCACAACCCTGAACTTCATCCCATCCACAAAGTTTCTTTTGTAAGATAAAGTAAGATGCTCTCACACTCTGGAGATGAGGATGTAGACATCTCTGGGGGGCATTTTTTCTGTCTATCACACAAACTAAGAAATCACTCCTGAGATACTGGTTTTTTAGGGACAACTACTGGAATCCATATAATTTAGAACTTCTAACTTCTGGGCTGCTGTTTCTTAACAAAAACAATACTTTTAAAAAAGCATTCTCAAATCCAAAAATATTTACTGGAAGCAAAGACAACAAAGAATTCTATATTCATAATGAGAAGTAGTGTGGATGCTGGGGAAATTGACTCTCTTTATTTTAGCAATTTATAATCTAGATGACTAGATATATCATAGCTATTTGATTCTCACCATCCTTCCCATACCAGTTTCTTCTATACTGCCTCTTCAATTCTTGGAGACACTTAATGTGCTCTATGAGTAAGGACTTACTTTTCTCAGTTGCCCTCTTCTCCTCTAAGAGTTACGCTGAAACTAACTTGGCTCAAGTGACAATATGAAGATATTCATGTAAGATACTTCTCAGAATTGACAACAGTTTAATTAAGGAGGGCATATGATAATAACTAAAAATACCTTCAGAAGAACATGGGTTGCAGATTGTCTCAATACAAATTAATACGTGGCAGAATTCCCAACACATTCTAAGTGCTCAATAAATATTTGTTAAACTAATTATATGTTAGAGACAATGAGTGTAGTATGAGGATTACTTCACTTTCGTAGAGCACCTTACTTCTGCAGATATCCTGACTAGGATGTAACATTGACTCTAAAGACACAAATTCCACAATCACATGATGAAAAGACAGAAACAGAATGAAGAGGTGCTGTGATATAATGAGCACCTTGTGGAAAATGAGCCTGAAAAAAATCTCTTTTGCAAGTTGGGGTCTACCACTGAAGCATCACAGTACTGGTTCTTAGCCCTAACTCAACAAAGCCCCACCACTGAGTCATCTGACCACTTCCTGGGCTTTCCCCCTTGAAGCCTTCACACCCAGGGTCTGCCACACTCCACCCTGCTGGGAGATGATCTCAACAGGCTTCATTAACTAAAGACTTGACAGCCCCTGCTTATGTCATGGTCCCTGTGGAAGCCAGAATCCCATCTCTGGAGACTGAGATTGAAGAGAGTTTAAGCAACGACAATTAGCTGGCCATTTTCTCCCACATGTCAGCCGTGAGAACCATCTGACCTCACAAGCAAGATTCTCTGTGGTGAGAAAGGGTGGTGTGTGCCTCACAGGAAATTCGAAAATGACTTCAGGGCATTACATACATGATTAGCAAAAAAGTAAAATGTAGCACTGGAATCTTGCTTCTGATTTTTAGGGGAGAAAGAAAATTGGGCTGGGGTTGGGAAAAGAGAGGTCACTGAGGAAGGGTGGGCTTGATGATACAGTCTAAGGGAAAAAGAGCTCCCCATGGCCTTCTTCATTCATTCAGCAAATATTTATTGAGACTTGTGATGGAGCAAGCCACTGTCCTAGCTCTTCCTCTTCCTCACCCCTATTTCCCCCTCCTGCCAGCTCTCATTTTTTTGTTCTCAGTTTGAATATTTTTCGTACTCAGAGCTGTATAAACTTCTCTTCATCACCAGATTCTTTGATCTATGAACAATAGCAGCTCTTTGAATAACAGAATAGGAATATCTGTTTCATAATTTCACTTTTTCTAGAGACTTTGAACATAACCATGTCAGGAAAATGTAAAGTTAAAGTGTTCCCATGGTTTGACCACACCCTGACCTCCTTTTGGTTTTCTTATTTCCTTTTCATAGTGTTTTTATTTTTTACCCAATTTGGTCACACTCTTTTGAGGCTAATTATATACTGGCCTTGCAATCTTCACAAGATTTGCACATGACAAGTTCTGATTTGCTTGTTAGTCAGTGAAGGCAATCTTCAAAATGAAGCTTCATAAATAACCAAAAGGAAGATTTTATACTCAACAGTAAAGCTAATTTATACTTACAAGGATTTTTCCATGATGCATTATACAGTGTTAGGCATAATATTTTAATCTCCTACACTTTAACACACATTTCAGCCATCCTGACTTTGATTGACCTATGGCGTCTGGTTGCTTCATAATGTATTGTGGAACATACAGCACTACATCATATTATGGGCTGTAATGTGCAATTTCTTAAGACTCTTCTTCACTTTTTTACACATACACACATGCTCACACACATGCACACACATGTGCACACATGCACACACTTAAATGCTTATATTCAATGGTCCCCAAACTCAAGTGATATTTCTCCTTCTTCTGTTACCCACTAGTTACATTCTATGAGCTGAACAAAAACAACTCTGTTCATTTCTGACTCTAAAGATGTGTTTATATAGATAGCAACACATGCCAACAACCTAAATATAGAATAATTTTTCTTAGGGTTCTCTCAGTACTCATCACAAAGTACCATCAATGATCTGACCAAAAAATAACTTATCAGGAGAAAATGCATTGTGATAAACAAGGTGCAAAGAGAAATAGTTTAGAATGGTCCTAGAAATAGTTTAATGGCTAATTAGCACTGTGACCTGCAGGAAATCATTGAGCCTTTCTCAACCTCTTTAACAGGCTATTACCTGCCCTACCTATTTGGTGAGTTAGGAGGACAAATAGGGTACTGCCTATGAATGCTGTTTGAACAGTTTAATCTTCTACACAGACAACTTTTAAAGTCAACTATATCTAAGTTTGTAGAGTTGCTTTCGAATGAAAACTATTTCTCCTTGTCAGTTGTGAAACTGTTTTTAAAATGAGGATTGATTAACTTTTAAGACAACCAACTGTATTTATTAAAAGAAACTGTATGAGCCATGCTATATTAGTCACTACAAAATCCTAATTTGTTTACATTCCAAGATTCAAATTCAGGCCCCTTCTGTGACACTCAAACTCGGCACCTCTATACCTAATCAGACTCAGACACTTTACGAAACACTGACAACTTGTGACAGCTGGAAGTATAGCTGTCCTTAAAAAATCCAGGTGGACAGAGACTTAGCTTTTCATATGATTTCCTACATACACAACCAATTAAGAGATTAAAAGGACGTACCAGTTTTAAAATGTGTTATTCACTGACACTGGCAGTGTGTTGGCACTGTGTTTTGACTGCACTGACAGGAGCATATTTATAGGAAAGAATTCCACCTAGATTCTTTTGTTCAGCTCATTACAATTGACTGGTTACTGGTGCAAACTCAGGGTTATTATAATAATTAGTGCAGACATTAATGTAGCGAAATAGTGTTTTTCAACTGAGGTACTATCCCCCTGTGAGTCTGGTTCTCTTCCACAAAGTGGAGTCGTCCCAGTACTCTGAGACTAAGCAGTTCTTGATGCTCCAGATTAAGCTGAAGTTCCTTTACTTTTATTCTTTTTGGTTTTTCTATTGAGTCTCTCCAGGTCTCAATTACATCTCGTTTGTATAATGCAGTGCCAATGAAGTGACAAACACTATCACATAAGTCAAAGGCAGGATTTGAAGAGTGCAGGTGTTTAGAAGATTGCACACCATGCAATGTTTGACTGTGGGATTCATTATGGCTTATGTGAAGATAGCAGCCCTTGAAGGACTCCAATGACAGAAACACATTTGCAGCTTGCTGCCAAGCTATACAGATGTGGAGGGAATGTTTAAAATCATCTAACAGAGACACGTTCAAGGCCACCTGAGCCACCTTTGTGGCAATTGTGCCTGGTTTGTTAGAGCCACAGGCCCACACACCTGCCAGGAAGTGTGAACACCCCTCTAGGTCTTTGTAAAATGCATCTCTGTGTAACTTTTGATAGCTTTTACAAAACATGCAATTACTGTTCAGGGTGAGCTCCCTTCAGCTGCTTTCTAGTCAAGGGAAGTAGGTGTAAACATTTCTCTGTGGGCTGGAATTCCAAATACCACTTGGATTCTGGACTTTGGGACTTTTTATATTGTCTGTGCATGTATTTCAGGCATGTTCAAGTGGAGAGGTTTAGGGTTTAAAGGATATGTCATCTGAAAGAAAATCTCAGGTTTGTATTAAAAATTCACCTTTGTAATAACCTTGGGATTGGTGATTGGAAGTAAGCAACAATAAATCATTCAGTTGTGGTGAACGAAATGTGACAATATATTCTGACATTTATATTTAGCAATATCAAGTGCCTTTTTGTGTATAAAAGTCATGAATAAGGAGATTTGGGGGAAGTTGGAATGCTATGTTGAGTTGCAAACTCATTAACACTTGGCTTTGAAATGGAAGAAAATAGTGTTGAAGTGGTTGCAGCAGCCTTTGGGGGTGAAGAGAATGACAAGACTTAACATGAGCTCTCTTCCCTTGTCTGGGGCCTGAGACCTGAGACCCTGTGACACTATCCAGGACAGTGTCCTGCGAGGGAAGCCACCAGTCTGGGCTGGAGGACTCCGGGGTTTCAGAAACTTTGGACCTGCAGATCAAATTCTTTATATTGGGCCATATCACAAGCACTGACCTTCTTCAGAAGAGTTGAGTAGAAACAAAGGCGACGATTTTACATTGATCTATTTTGATCTGTGGTTAATGAATTCCCTACCAGCTTCGGTTAGCACTGGAGTTTTTTTACTACCATGAATCTTTTCTTCCATTTCCTGAACCTTCTTTTTTCCTTCACCCTCCAGATCCAGCTCTTTGTCTATTCTCAGTTACCTGTGGATCCTTCTTTCCTGGAGGAACTTTCCTCTGGAGTGGCATAAGGATTACATTTGTCTCAGGCCAGAGGGTGTGAAGTTCTTTCTTAAGGCTATGGCCTTCCTCTTTCCCCTCTCTCCATGAAGTCATAGCATACAAGTTCTTCTCAGGGCAGTTTGTCACCCATCACAGCATCAGAGATGGCAAAGAATAATACCAACCCCAGTGTCAGCCCCATGTGCTTGCTGAAGGCCTGGCCCTGTCAAAGCTTCTGGTGCACCCTGTTGCCCTCACACACCCCACTGACCCGTCCTTGCTACCGGTGAGTCACTCACCTCTGCTTTCCCAGCTTCTCCATGCTAAGTCTCTTTAATTTCTGGACTTCTCAGCCTGCGTTTTTGCTGGAGACCTAACAGAGCAAAAACTGTTTCTCTAGGTACATTTTATAATACTATTAGCAAAATTGTTTTTAATAGCAGTATAGAAGCCAGCTGCAAGGGAATACCTACTCTGTGATTCCATTTGTGTGAAAGTCAAGAATAGGCAAAACTAATTAGTGGTGACAGAAATTGGATCTCCTTTGAGAATGAAGACTTTTTTTAAAAAAGGGTATTAGAGATAGTTTATATGTGGACTGGGCTATTAGCTATACATGTAAATGCATTTGCCAAAACTCATCTACCTGGAAACTTAAGATCTGGGCAATTCACTGTTTGTAAACTTTCCCTCAATAAAAAGGAAAATATATAATGAGGGGAAAAAGAATAATTGAAGAAGTAACTACACACAGTAAATGATGAAAATTGAAAGTGCATAAAGAATGTAGTTCAGGAAATACCTTACTTACAAAGCTCCCTTCTCTCTCTCCCTCCCTCCCCCCCTCCCTTTCTTCTTTCCAAAATGTCTATCAAGTTACATCTATGAGCTGGTATGTCAAAAAACAGATAGTACATTTAAATGAAGTTATTTGTATAGGGTTTAATAAAGGGGAAGTTTGCAAAAGTATGTGTTGGGGTCAGGAAATTAACAAAGCATAGTGCACAACTCTGGGTCTTGGTAACACTGGGGAGCTGTTACCACCCATAGCCCTGAAAGGGTAACAGTTAGAAGAGTTACTACAACACAGAAAGGAAAGGTGTATGGAGAAGACATCCTGAGAGGAACCATGACCGTAAAGAGAGGGACACAACCAATTTCTAGCAACTGGCTTTATTTCCAGACCTTATTCTTTTCTTACTTTCCAGTCTCCAGCAGGGACCTCCCATAGGCTTATGCAACTGGAAGCCAAATACAAGGGAGCCTGCAATCCAGCCTCCCAAGGTACAAAGCTAGCAGAGGCATGTAAAGTGGACGTGGAGAACAAGTTCAGAATGTGCAGCCCTACTGGTCATTGCTATAAAAATGACAAAGGCAAAACCCTGCTACTTATCAATCTGGCATTTCTTGTCAGGGGCCATAGACCAAAAAAAGGAGGATTACAATATGCAGGTATAGAGAAGAGAGGGGCAGAGACAAGATTGGGAAGCACTGTCATTTAGACTCCTCCCAGGAAGCATGGCCTCCTCTGGGTCTTTAACAGGATGAAGATAGAGATGGAAGAGAGCACAGTAGAGCACATGGAACAGCTTGTAAAAAGGTCAAGCAGTGAGAGACTGATTTCATGTTGCAAAAACTGGATCATATGACAGAAAGGGCAAGAGGCTAGAGATGAAGCTGAAAAAAAGGACAAGGGCCAGATCCTGAGCAGACACACTTGGGAGCTTCATTCTGTGGCCAATAGGTATCCACTGAGGTAATTTCAGTAAACAGGGACACAACCAAATGTCGCTTTAAAAGATTGCACAGTGAGGCAGTATCTGTGCTGGTTTGAGGAGAAGATTGGAGCCTGGAGATGCGTTAGGAGACGGGACAGTGGGATGGAAGAGAATGACACATAGAGCACTCCTGTTTGAAGGCCTAAGTTCAGGCACACCCACTCTCGCCTCCCCTTCCAGGGTCCACAGAGTTGCACATTCCCTCCCCAACTAAGCTGCTGTATTCTTCATCATTGCCAAGAAGGAATGTGCCTTCCCATCAAGACTCCTCTGAGCAAACTCCTCACCGAGCTGCCTGCCGTGATGTCTCTTCTCTCTTAAGGTTGGGCTGAACGCTCTCTGCCAGGCCCCAAAGGACTCCGTCAACCCCTATGTTTCACCACTTATTGTGTTACAGGGAAATGGCCTTTGTTTTTCTGTCACACCCTGAAGAGTCAGGCTCTGGAGGCTGGGGCCTCATCTCATTCGCCTGTGTCTGCAGTTCCCGGCCTACAGTAGGTTTTCAACAAGTGTTCACGGACTTAACTTGAACTGAACTTCTGGCCTCCTTCTTGCCTAAGCTCTCCATGTTTGGAAAGATGGAACTGAAGAGAGAAGGGGCAACCTCCTGCCGGGTCGGTTTTACTGAATTGACAAAGAGACTCCAAAGGGTGACACACGGTCAGATCACCCTCACATCTGGATCCTCATGGGTTCTCTAAAATTTCCCTTTACCCCACAGTTATTTATTTATTTATTTTTGCCTTCTGAGGATCCAAGAGCAACACTAAGCAAAATGGTATTTTGGGAAGATAAGCTATGAAGTGATGTATAGATAGCATTACTTTTCTATATACCCAGTTATGTTAATTTTTTTCTAAACTGTGGGGTACAATTCAGGGTTAGGTATACAAATATTCATTGTGCAGGTACCCTTGTTGATGAGGTGTGTCCCCCCTCCCCAAGCAGATCTCGACTACTGTCAATCCCACAAGTTATATTAATTAATAGTTACTTTCTTAGATACCCAGCTGCAGTCAGTTTACATACGAACATAGAAAACACTAAAACATATACCAAGCAGATCAAAGTCCCCATTACAGCCTGAGGTATAAGGATTCAAGACTTCCACATGTGCTCTTCTATTCTGAGAATCCTTAAGAAAAGATGAAGGAATCCATATAGCAGGGCAATGCTGCTGACCTGGCTATTTCAAGGGACATAGTAGTGAAAGGACGTATCACGAGGGGACAATTGCTAGGAGGGTACAGGAAAATCACAATAGTCACAATTTACTAGGCATGTATTTTTGGAACCAGATAGCTTATCTTTCATGCTCATGATAATTGGGCAAGACAGATAGATGTAATTTTTATCCCCATTTTATAGATAGGTTCCCTGTTATACATTGAATTCCTAGTTGGGATAAATAACTTAAAAAAATTTTTTTTTAATTGACAGTAGCTCATGTCTATAGTCCTAGTGCTTTGGGAGGCCCAAAGGAATGTTTGAGGCCAGGAGTTCAACACCAGCCTGGGTAATATAAGGAGACCCTGTGTCTACAAAAAATTTTAAAAATTAGCTAGGAGTAACGGTACACACCTGTAGTCTCAGCTACTCAGGAGACCAAGGTGGGAGGATCAGTTAAGCCCAGGAGTTTGAGGTTACAGTGAACTATGATAATGTCACTGTATTCCAGGCTGGGCAACATAGTGAGACCCTGTCTAAAAAAAAAAAAAAGTAAATACCCTGAAGTTTAAACAAGTTCTTTCATTCACCAGACACTTGCTGGTATACCAGGTGTACTATGCTATTAGTTCAACACCTTTTCCACAGCCACTCAGCACAGCTGGTTTCTGAATCCGTGTTTGTCTGGGTCAGAAGACTCCGATCTTTTTACTTCACAGTTTGCCTTTTCCAGCCCACTTGGTTGTAGCTTTGGAGCAGTATTCTCATTGTATTAGCATCAGGGTGACTTTTGGGACACTGTGATGCTAGGGTTTCAGATAGCATCTCACCTAAAGCTCCTAGCACCTTCACACCAAATCTGTGGAAACTGTAACAGTCTAATTCATTCTTCTGCACAGTTCTTTATATGGGCAGAATGTATCTGCAGAAGCTTTCAGTGGGAGAGCTTTCACTCTCAGCACTTTTAATTATATTGTTACTGGGACTTTAATATGTCCTGAATTTTGATAGAGCCATTATAAAATGCATGTTTGCTATTTTTAGTGACAAATATAGGCTCAACGAATGCCTGAATAAATACTGTTCCCCTTCATACTATGCCAAACCCAATTCTCCCCTTTATGGTTCCCTGTGGCCTACTTCAGGGCAATTAATAAGAAAAATATCTTCCCTTCTCACACATCCAAGTCATTTTTATTTGAATGGATCTTCCATGACAGGTGGCCACCAGTTTCAACATCACTCCATGTTATTTCCAAAGATGGTTGAGAAAAGTGTGGGAACAGGTCACAATGCCCACAACCATATGATCAGTTGCATATGTGGCCAGGCCAGTTATAAGCCATACTTTCTTTCTTTCTTTCTTTTTTTTTTTTGAGATATATATATATATTTCAAAATATATATATATATTAAGATAGTATTAAGATAGTTGTTCAAGGTCCTCTTATGAGTGAGAACATGTGATATTCAGTTCTTTGTTTCTGTGAAAGATCACTCAGTATCATAGACTCTAAGTCCATCCAGGTTGATGCAAGGTTCATGATTTTGTTCTTCTTTATGACAAGCCATACTTTCAAAGGACATTTTAAAAGCAAGCTCCCAGAGAGTGAAACACCAAGTTTGGTGACGTCAAGGATAGACGCTTTCCCTTCCTCTGTGTCTCCTTCTCCCCTCCCTTTTTCTGTATCTCTCTATGAGCAAAGTAAAGTATTTCTTAAAGTCATAGCTGGAGAATTCAATTAACAACTCATTTGAGTTTATTTAGAAAATGACGAAAGAGTAAGGGAAAAAATCTAATGATAAAAATAAGAGCTAACATTTATTGAGTGACTGTTGAGAATTTTTGAATACTTACTTTGCACTAGACAGTAGGCTAAGCAATTTACATACATCATCTCATTTAGTCCTCATAACAACTCCTATGCCATAACAAAGTTCAGTCATTCATTTATTAAATCAATCAATCAACCATTCAACAAAATGTACTTAGTGTCTACTATATATGAAGTATTATTCTAGGCCCCGTGAATACATTCTTTAATAAGACACAAATTTGATTTAGCTTAAAGTCTAAGCAAGGTAACAGATAACAAACAAGAAGGCAAAGAAGATCATTTCAGGTAGCAGTACATGGCAAAAAGAAAATAAGATAGTGCAATAAAGATTGACATTAAGTAAAATGATCCTGGAAGACCTCTTTGAGGCTGTGCCAGACTTAAGTGATAAGATAAAGACAGACATACAAATATCTAGGAGGAGAACATTCTAGAAAAAGGGAACCGTAAGCATAGAGATTCTGGAATTATAGGTAAATTAAGAGAGATGGGCAGAAAGCTAGCAAAGAGTATTAGATTGGGGGCAAGATCATTGGTGGGTGCCAGTGCCTACAAGGCTTGGTAGGCAATGGAAAGAATTAGATTGTGTTCTGAGGATCAGAATGGGAAGGCGACATGATCTAATTTATAATTTTAAAAGATCACCGTGGAGTATAGATTGTTGGCATCCAAAATTATAAACAGAGGAACAAGATACAGGACTATTGAATTGTTCATGAGAAAGACCATGGTGGCTTAGACTCTAGTGGTAGACATGGAAATGCTGTAGTATTCAGGACAGGTGAAAGAGAAGTTTTGGAGGCAGAGCTTTTAGGTATTAGGGTAGATGTGGGTGAAGGTGCTGAGAAGAGGATGAAAGAATGAGTGCTGAGAAGAGAAAGATGACTCATAGTTTTTAGCTTGAGCAGTTAGGTTGTGTCATAATTGAGAGGGAGATGAGTGGGGGAAGAATGGGGTTTTTGATGTTCTTTTTGGTGGGAATTGGGTTGAGGGAAACTCAGAGTTTTGTTTGGCATGGGTTTTAGGTATCCAGTAAAGTCAAATTGGATAGATCAGTCTAACACCCAGGAGAGCAGTAAGGAATGGACATAAATATTTGGGAGTTGTTAGCATTTTAACTTATAGGTGTTCTTTAAAGTCTTGGGTCTGAATGAGATATCCTAGCAACAATGCCAAAAAAGAAGAAAAAAGATCTGTGTTCTAAGTCACTCCAAGATTTAAAGGTTAGGTAGAGAGAGGATCTGGCAGAGGAAATTAAAAAGAAAGTGACCAGTAAGGCAGGTGAAAAAAAATTAGGAGAGAGTAGGGTCACCAGTTGCCAAGAGATGAAAGTGTTGTAAGAAATAAAAAGTGATCTCCTGTGTCTGTTGATGCTTACAGGTTCAATAAGATAATAACAGAGTGAACATGGAAGGAAATGGAAGCCAAAAGAACTAAAGCTTGATTAGGGAGAAATGAGAAGTGAGGACGTTGGAACTAGACAGAAAATCAAGGCTTACAGAGGTAGAGTAACTTGCTCAGAGTTCAAACCTAGTTCAAGATTTAAACCCAGGGAGTCTGACTTCAAAGCTAGACTTATAAACTCATCTCTGTGTCGGGGAGAAGGATAAAGGTGACACCTAGTCACCTTATCCCTTCTTTTATGAGTAACCAATACTTAGTGGCATCAGAAAGCCAAAGAGTTCTCTGATCCAGAGAAGGACTGTGAAACTCTGACCAGATAGGCGGTGTGGGGCAGATTGTGCCAGGAAAGGCAATATGGTAGGAGATATTTTGAGAGAGCATCTTTCAAATTACATAGTTTAATTATTTACATATGTATAGCTCTTTACATTTCATAAAGCATTATATTATACATTCCCTCTTTTGATTTCCACAGCAACCCAGTAAGTCAGAAATAGTTCTAACATGTCAAGAAGACATATACCTGAATGGCAATTCATAAGAAAGGCAGGGCAAGGATGACAGTTAAAAAAGAATCATTCAAGAGATTAAGTCATTTTTGTTTGGTTTTCAGTCAGCATAGCTGGTCTGACCTCTGTCTTCTTCTGAGTGCTTGAAAACCCTGTAGTATTATGCCATGCACTTATCTACCCCTCCATCCACCCATCCATCCATCCACCCCATCCACCCATCTACCCATTTATCACAACCGCACTACACACCCGGTTTTAGCTTTGTCATAAGGATTTCGTCGTCAAATCATGGTTCTTATCCTTGAGAAACTTATGTTTGTTGAGAAAAAAGTCACAAAAGTACGTAAAGGCAGCATTTGCTATGATAAACATACAGACATACAGAACTGCAGTGTTTCTTACAGTGCCAGGATCAGTACATATTGAAATCGGCTGGTTGGAAGAAGCATGGAAGAACCCAAAGAAGGAATTGCCCAATTTGCACTGAATGAGGTAAAATGACTTCACAGCACTGTTGCCAGATGGGGTTGATGGATTCTAAAGTACAAGGGTAGGAGAAAGGATGGGGAGGCCTGCAAGAGGTTGAGTCCCCACCACTTCAGGCAAAAGGAGTGATACGAGTGAGAGTGTGGAGGGATGAAACAATATTGATGCAATTGCTATTAACATATCTGAACACGGGCTGGAAATAAAGTGATAAATAAGATTCCATAGTTATTAGGAATAACTAATTATTATACACAAGAACTATTTCGTTGACACTTCGGACAAATCCAATGAGATACATCCTTTTATTACTCCCATTTTTTGTATATGGAAACTGAGACATTGAGAATTGAAGTAATTTGCCCTAGATCACATAGCTGATAGGGTGACCAAAATGGGATTTGAACCCAGAAAACTGGCTCCAGAGCCTTATTCCTCAAATACCACATTAAGGGCCTATTATGCACTTCTAAAAAGTTTAGGGTTTTTATCTACAGAAAATGGAGATCTGGTGAAGCTTCATATGCAGACACTTCCATAGATTCTCATGGTCCCTTGGGTAGAATTCAGGCATTCCTTTGATAAAATTCAGGGAATCTATGAGCTTAGATGAGCAAAATCTACATCTTTATTTATACCAACGTCTGAATTCTGTAGCATTTTCTTAAATTATGAATTTAGGTTAAAAATGTCAGTAGTATTTGTGGTACCTGTGGCAGGTATTTTCACATCACATCAGATTTGTTTCTGGTATCTTGACATAACATTTACACTTAGTACTATTCAAAATTATAATAGTTATTAGACCTGCTGCTAGATCTTATTAAATGCATTAATGAAGACATACATATATTATTATATCACAAATTTGTTTTTCAAATTTTGATAGCTGCATTTCAATATAATTAGAGGGTTTTGCAATTATTTACATTACACATAATAATTAGGAGATGAGATCCATAGGCTCCTCCAGACAGTCAAAAGAATCGAGATACACACAGATACAATAGGTTAAAAACCACTGATATGGTTCAAATTCCCAGAAAATATGAAAATCTCCTTGGTTCCATTACTCAGAGGTAAGTGGGTAGAATTAGCTTAATGTTTCTAGTGATTGAGGAGTTCACTGTCTAATAAGCAAATACTTTTTCATTTTTTTAAACTTAACATTTATAATCAATTTTTTAAAAATTGGAAGTTATAACTGCATAGTTCAACCTTCTCTTCTCTCCTCCTTTCCCCTCTTAAGCTACATTCCTTTGAAAAAATGTGAGCAATTTCTGTCTGGTTTCTTTGAAACCTATTTTTCTGAAGACTAGGGTATCTTTCTGACTCTTCCCAGAATTCCCACCTCGCACTCTTACAAATTTTCAAAATATAGGGGTAATCATTTCACAAGTGTTCTGTCCCTGACACATCATCATTTAGTTCTTCCCTGAAATTTATAATTAAGTAAAGTCACAGTTCCCCTTATTGCTTCCTCAAACATGTGAGATGAAACTATTAGCAAAGCAAGTCCAGAATTTACCAGAGAAATGCTTCTAGCAGAATGAAACTTTCAGCAGCTGTCAGATAAAGCCCCAGCCCTTCCCCCATCACTTCTGGATCCTGTTTCTGTGTCGGTGTTATCGGCTGCAGTTAGCAAACATTGCATCTCCTCTCTTTGACCACTTAGTGGAAAGCTTACTTCCTCTACAATATCAATTCTGTTTTTCTCTCCTTGTATCATCACTCAAATGATAACCATATTTCTACACTTTGTGTTATGAATGTTCATACAGGTGCATGCCTTCCTGACAAGCTCTATTTCTTTTGAAGAAGTTTATCTTTCCACCACTGCCATCTTCCAGTTGGCAGTAGTCTCCTTCTTCTCATCAAGTCACAGTGATTTCTGTTTTCTTTGGCTGCCACTGTAAATTTGCTGCAAGGAAAGGCTTTACGGTTCCTGGGGACTATCTGTGCTGTGTTGGGTGTAACCACAGAGTTAGGAAGAACTGCTCTAGCACCCCTCAAAAGAAACTTGGCAACAGTAACTCACTTCCCATCACCTTGCCACAGCTGTAAATGCCATTGTCAGGCAATTTATATTGAACTTTTAAAAAGTGTTTCAAGACAGAAAACTGTAGTGGGAGTTGATAAAGGCAGTGCTGTTTTCACACTCCTTATTCGTTCTTTGGTGTCTATAATATAAGTTCACTTTAAAAAAAAAGTTAGGAACTAGTTTTATTCCAAGCCTAAAGAAGAGCACTCTTTCTGACTACAGAGGACTAGAATATTATAGAGAAGGTATTCATCAATACTACTTATTTCTTTCCCCCAGATGTTTTGTTTCCAGTTTAAAGTCTGAATAAAATCTTTCAGGAAAAAAAAAAAAAAAGAAGGGTGAATAGGCGAATAAGCAAAGTACTCAGTTCCGAAGTCTCTGGACCTAAATATACGTATGTTTTTCATAGTATTTCATAGTACTTTTGAAGTTATATTTACAAAGAACAAATCCACTCATAACAAGACTTCTCTGACTTGTTTTTCTTTTCTTTTGGTAGAGATTGGGCTAAAACCAGCACAATTTTTAGAACTTCGAGGCCCCAAACAACTTTTAGAATTTAGAGGCTCTGTGACTGAGAATGCCCAGATGGCTGGGATGTTTGTGCATGGAAAATAAGTAAAGATACTGCAATGGTTACTGAACAGGTAGAATTTTTGGATAGCCTATTTGAAAGGCAGTAGGAAGTAAAAGCTCAGTCATGATCAGAGAATAGATGTTAATTAAACGATTTAATCTGATGTAGTGAAAGACATCCACATTTAAATGGAAAAATGTAGGGACATCTTTCTGGACATTTTTGTACAACCTGAGCATTCAAAGAATCAGAACTGGAAACCACAGAAGTAGATGTTTATGAAGTGAGGCTCCTAACTGCCAGTCTTTTGCTCAACCCACTACCTTAAAAGAACTACTGGGGCCGGACTTGGTGGCTCAGTCTATAATCCCAGCATTTTGGGAGGCTGAGACAAGTGGATTGACTGAGCCCACAGGTTCGAGACCAGCCCAGGCAACTTGGTGAGACCTCATCTCTACAATAAAAATTAAAAATTAGGCCAGTCTCGGTGGCTCAGCCTGTAATCCCAGCACTTTGGGAGGCCGAGGTGAGTGTATTGCCTGAGTCCATGGGTTCAAGACCAGCCCAGGCAAATTGACCAGACCTCGTCTCTACAATAAATAAAAAATTACCTGTGGGTGGCAGTGCATGCTGGCTACTTGGAAGGCTGAGTTGGAATGATCGCTGAAGTCCAGCAAGTCGATGCTGGGGTGGCTGTGAGTGTGTCACTGTACTGTAGCCTGGGCGATAGAGTGAGACGCCAACTAAAATAAAATAAAATAAAATATTAACCAGGCATGGTAGTACGCAACTGTAGTTCTGGCTACTTGGAAGGCTGAGGTGGAAGGATCACTGAGTACAGTAGGTCAATGCTGGTGTGGCTGTGAGTGTGCCACTGCACTCCAGTCTGGGCGATGGAGTGAGACTCCAACTCAAAAAAAAAAAAAGAACTGCTGGACTTGGGCCAGCCACTGTAGCTCACACCTGTAATCCCAGTACTTTGGGTGGCTAAGGCAGGAGGATCCTTTAAGGGCTAGAATTTGAGACTGGCCTGGGCAACATAGTAAGACCCTGTCTCTACAAAAATAACAATCAGCAAGGCATGATGGCATGTACCTGTAGTCCCAGCTACTTAGGAAGCAGAGGCAGGAGGATTTCTTGAGCCCAGGAATTCTAAGTTGCAGTGAGCTATGATCACACCACTGCACTTCAGCTTGGGTGACAGGGCGATACCCTGTCTCAGAAAAAAAAAAAAGAATTGCTGGGTTTGACATTGTTAATCACTCCTCTCCTCTCCTCTAGCTTCCATGGCACCACTTCTTGGTTTCTCTCTTGTCACCTGACCATGCCCTCTAAATTTCAAGTCATTGTTCTTCAACTATATGCTCCTGGTCCTTAAATGTTCACATCACTCACGTTTGCACTTCTGAATTTCTTCTCTTTTCAACCAACATTCTGCTTGAGCAAACTTGCCCATTGCCATTTACAAGGGAGAAGGGTAGAGTGAGAACAGTGCTAAATACAGTGGAAAGATACATGGATGGGAAATACCTAAATGTTTGGCAAAAGGGGAGTAATTTGCTGGCCACATTTCAGTAAATCGGTATGTCAAAAGATCCAGAGGTTAAGAAAAATGAGGAGTGGGTAGAAACACAGCCTACTTTTAATTTAGAGAAATCTGGGAGAGAGAATACAGCAGTCAACTGAGAGAGAGTTTTGGCATTTTTTTTTAGGATGGAAGATATTTGAGCATATTTATCAGCTGAACATAGGTGCAGATTATCTGGGAAGCTAAAGATCAGAGGGTGAGAGAACTGATGGAGTGAAATCCCAGCAGATTATGGGAGGCCAGGGTCAAGGGATGGGTGGAGGAATGAGCCTTGGACAGTAAGGGCACCTCATCCTCTGAGAGTGGAGAAAGAGATGAGGATGGTCAAATGTATATATGTGAGGGGATAGTTGGGATAATTTATGTCCAGTTATTTCCATTTTATACATAGGTAATTCGGCAAGATTTTCTGCTGAGAGTGAGAGAAACTTCACAACTTTCAGCTCTCATATTTGAAAAAAAAAAGAGATCAACGTAAAGTGAAGAGATCACAAGTAAGAACATGTGAATAACTTCCACATGGCACTGAGGAACCAGCTGAAGCTGAGAGGAATACCTTTGTAGTGGCTTGAATCTGCATGGTGACTTTTTTCTCCAATGGTCCTTATTTGACTAAGTGTAGCAGAATAAAATCTTGATCCAGCATTTTCCTGAGAAGAATTTGGTGCATGTGAAGAGCATTGAAAGAGTCAAATTTAACAAAATGGACCTAAATGAAACCTACAGAACACTCTACCCAATAACCATGGAATATTCATTCTACTCATCATCACAAGGAAATGTACTCTAAGATCGACCACATCCTCAGCCATAAATCAAGAATAAACAAACTCCATAAGGTAGAAATACTGCCATGCATCTTCTCAGAACACAGTGGAATAAAAATAAATATCAACACCAACAAAGTTCCCCCAAAACCCACAAAGACATGGACACCAAACAGCATGATGCTAAACAACTCCTGGGTCAACATGGAAATCAAAACAGAGATTAAAAGACACCTGGAAACAAATGAAAATGAAGAAACATCTTACCAAAACCTCTAGGATGCCATGAAAACAGTACTAAGAGGGGAATTCATCTCTCTATGAACACACATGAAGAAAATGGAAAGATCACAAGTTAATAGCCTAACATATCACCTAAGGAAGGTAGAAAAGCAAGACCACCAAAACCTTAACTTCAGCAGAAGAATCCAGATCACCAAAATAAAAACCTAAATTTGGGACATAGAAGACAAAAAGATAATACAAAAAAGTCAATGACACAAAAAGCTGGTTCTTTGAAAGGATAAACAAGATTGATGGATCCCTAGCTAGACTGACCAAGAAAAAGAGAGAAAAAGCCCAAATAAACACAGTCAGAAATGCAAAAAATCAAGTCACAACTGACCCCAAAGAAATACAAAAGATTATCAGATACTACTATGCACACTTGTTTAGAAACAAACTTGAAAACCTAAAGGAAATGGAGGACTTTCTAACATCACACGACGTCCCCATGTTGAAACAAGAAGAATTCGAGACCCTAAATAGATCAATAACAATCCAGGAAATTGATTATGTCAAAAGAAAACTACCTACTAAAAAAGCCCTGGACCAGGCGGCTCCAGCAGAATTCTACAAAACATGCAAGGAGGAGCTGATACCAATCCTACTGAAAGTATTCCACGCAATTGAGAAAGATGGAACTCTCCCCAAATCATTTTATGAAGCTAACATCACACTGATACTCAAAACAGGTAAAGATCCAACAAAGAAAGAGAACTACATGTCAATATTCTTGGTGAACATAGATGCTAAAATTCTTAACAAGATCTCAGCAAACTGGATTCAACAACACTTCTCAAAAATCATTCACCATGACCAAGTAGGCTTCATCCCCAGGCTGCAAGGTTGGTTCAACATTCACAAGACCATAAATGTAATTAAATACATCAACTGATGTAAAAACAAAAACCACATGATTATATCATTAGATGCAGAGAAAGCTTTTGATAAAACACTTCTTGATAAAAACCTTGAATATCTAGGCATAGATGGAACATACCTCAAAATAGTAAGTGCCGTTTATAAGAAACCCACAGCCAGTATACTGCTAAACATCCAGAAATTGAAACCATTATTCCTGAAAACTGGAGCAAGACAAAAATGCCCACTTTCACCCCTCCTGTTCAACATAGTTTTGGAAGTCCTAGCTAGAGCAATCAGACAAGAGAAGGAGATCAGTGGTATCCAAATAGGAAAAGAGGAAGTCAAGTTATCCCTCTTTGCAGATGACATGATGCTACACCTTAAAAATCCAAAAGAACCTGTCAAAAACCTCCTGTGCTGATAAGGGACTTTGGCAAAGTGGCAGGTTATAAAATAAATGTGCAAAAGACAGTTGCATTTCTATGCATCAGCAATAAACAAACAGAAACCCCAATAAAAAGTACAATCCCATTCACAATAGCCACATCAAAAACAAACAAACAAACAAAAAACAACAAAAAAAACCTTGGCATCTTCCTAACCAGAGACGTGAAAGACCTTTATAATGAAAACTAAAAAAACACTGCTCAAAGAAATCAAAGATGGCACAAACAAATGAAAAAATATTTCATGCTCATGGATAGGAAGAATGAACGTTGTTAAGATGTCCATCCTATCCAAGACAATCTACAGATTTAATACAATACCCATTAAGTTACCAGCAGCATTCTTCTCATACCTGGAAATGATGATACAGGAATTCATATGGAAACATAAATGACCATGAATAACCAAAACAATTCTCAGCAAAAAACAAACAAACAAACAAATGAAGTATAATACTACCAGACTTTAAACTCTATTATAAAGCTACCATAATCAAAACAGCCTGGTATTGGTACAAGAACATGTATATAGACCAATGAAAGAGGATAAAGATTCTGGAAGCTAAGCCTCAATTTCTCAACCAACTTATCTTTGACAAAGCCTTCACCACCAACCACTGGGGAGAGGAGAACATATTCAGTAAATGGTGCTGGGAAAGCTGGCTGATCACATGCAGAATATTGAAACAAGTCCCCTACCTATCACCATTTACAAAAGCCAACTCTAAATGAATCAAATACCTAAACATAAAACCTCAAACTTTAAGAACCTTAGAAAACACAGGAGACACCCTATGGAAATTGGAACTGGCAACCAATTCCTGATCAAAACCCCAAGTGCCCATGCCGTAAGAGGTAAGATAGACAAGTGGGACCTCATCAAACCAACAAGCTTCTGCAAATCATCAAGAGAGCAGGGAGACAGCCTATGGACTGGGAAAAAATATTTGCCAGCTGTATATCTGACAAAGTCCTAACATCTAGGATCTGCAACTCAAATGTGCCAAAAAAGAAAAAAACAAACAAACCCATTACAAAGTGGGCAAAAATATGAATAGACACTTCTCTAAAGAAGACATATGAGCAGCCAACGAATACATGAAAAAATGCTCAGCCTCACTAGTCATCAAAGAAATGCAAATTAAAACTACATTGAAATACAACCTAACTCCAGTCAGGATGACCATCATCAATAACTCAAAAAACAACAGATGCTGGAGAGGATGTGGGGAAAAGGGAACATTTCTACACTGTTGGTGGGAGTGTAAACTAATGCAACCTCTGGAAAACAGTTTGGTTATTTCTAAAAGGTCTAAAAATCGATTTTCCATATGACCCCGCAGTTCACCTACTGGGAATATACCTAGAGGAACTCAAATCACTCTATTAAAAAGATACGTGCACACATATGTTTATTGCAGCATTGTTCACAATAGCAAAAACATGAAACCTTTGAAAGAGGACTGAATTTTTAAAATGTGGTACATATACATGATGGAATATTAAGCAGCCATAAAGAAGGGCAAAATTATGAATTTCACAGCAACCTGAATGGACTTAGTGTCTATAATACTAAGAGATCTATCACAGAAGCAAAGAACTGAGTATCACACGTTTTCACTCATAAGTGGACCTTGAACAATTACCGTAACACTATGAGAAAAGATTTGGCAGTAGCAAGAAACTGCTGGGAGTGGGAGAGGCAGGATTGGCAGTAGTGGGAATCTACTGGGGGAGGGGGTTGGCACAACTCACCTGCATTTGTATGCCTAACCCTGAATTGTACCTCACATCTTTAAAATAAAAAAAGTTTTTAAAAAAGAATCAAATTTAAATGATCAAGCACACATCTAAGAAATAAAAACATCAGAGGTCCTGAAAAGCATTTTCATCCAATGGAATATACCCATATACCAAATGTTTGCACTCATATCCTTTACCACAATCAAAGTATAGAACAATGTTATCACTACAACACTTTTTTTTTTTTTTTTTTTTGAGTAGGAGTCTCACTTTGTCACCCAGACTGGAGTGCAGTGGCCGCTCCTGGCCACCGCAGCCTCGACCTGCTGGGTTCCGGCGATCCTTCCGCCTCAGCTTTCCAAGTAGCTGGAACTACAGGCGCACGACACCACGCCCGGCTAATTTTTTGATTTATTGTAGAGATGAGGTCTTGCCGAGTTGCCCAGGCGGGTCTCAAACCCGCGGGCTCAGGCAATTCACTCACCTCAGACTCCCAAAGGCGCGGGATTAGAGGCTGAGCCACTGAGCCTGGCTAGTTTTTTTGTTGTTGTTACCCACATATTTATTGTTATAGCCCTCTTAATTCCTTTGTGTAGGTAAGTTTTCATGGGGTACATCATTTTCCTTCCACCCTAAGTAACTACCTTTAACATTTTTTGAAGTGCAGGTCTTTGATGACACATTTTCTCAAGGTTTGTTTTTCTGAAAAATGTTTTTATTTTGTCTTCATTTTTTGAAGAATATTTTTCTTGGATGTAGAATTCTTAGACAGAAGTCTTTTTGCTGTTGTTGTCTTCCTTTTAATACTTTAAAGATGTTGTTTAATTGTCTTCTGGCTTGCAAAGTTCTGCTAAGAAAGCTACGGTTCATTTTATTTTTATTCATTTATTTGTTTTTATTCATTTATTCTGACCTAATCCTTTAGGTCAGAAGATGCAAGTATAGTGTCTCTTTCTTTAGCTTTAGAAGATTTTCTCTTTATTCCTGGCTTTTGGCAACTTGATTTTGATGTGTCTTGGTGTGCATTCTTGTGCATTTATAATACCTGGGACTTTCTAAACTTCCCTAATCGGTAGGTTTAGTTTTCACCAAATTGGAAGTTTTTTGACCATTTTTTATTATTTTTAAAAGTATTTTTCTGTCCATCAATCCCAGACACACACACAATTCCTCTGAGATTCCAAGTATACATATGTTAGACCACACCGAAAAGTAATGAATGTGATCATTCTTTTTTCTTTTTAAGCTTCATTTTGAATAATTTCTGTAGATATGTCTTCAAGCTTACTGATTCCTTGTTCTATAGTGTCTACTCTGCTGTTAAGTATCACCAGCAATCTTTGTGTTTCAGATACTTTATTTTTCATCTCTAAAAGTTCTATTTGATTCTTTTGATATCATTCATTTCAGCATTTGTGCTTTTCTTTAAATACTTTAACATATGTAACTTTTTAAACGTTCTTGCCTGCCAACTTCATCACGTTGGCCAGTTTTAGAAAGGCTTCTAACATTTTTCTGACTATGGGTCACATTTTCTCATTTTTTCATATGGCTAGTACTTTTTTGTTGAGTGATAGATATTTCAAATTTTACATTGTTGAGTTTGGAGGTTTTGTTTCTTCTTTTAGAGAGTGTTGGACTTTATTTTGTCAGGCAGATTAATCTTTCTCTACATTCTTTTAGAATTGCCTGTTCCCTAGAGCTAGAATACTGTTACTACTAAGGCATGAGCCCTGTCTTTTTTTTTTCCTGTTCTCCCAACATTGTGGAATTTCACCCTAAACATCCATGGCTTATATTCAGTAACAGACTCAAAAAAGACCCGTGCCAATTTCTGGAACGATTTCTCAGCATACTCTTCTCTATTCTCTGATTCTCTGATTCACGAATACCAGTTGCCTTGGTCTCCTTGAACTCCAATGTCTGTCTTCTCAGCTCAGCAAGACTATTGTGCTCTGTTTGAGTTTGTCCTCCCAGTGTCATTGTCCAGAAAATATCTCTAGGCAGAAAGCCAAGGCAATAACTGGCCTCATTTTGTTTGTTTCCCTTATTTCAAGGATCACAGTCCTGGTCTGCCTGCTGTCCAATGTCTGAAAACATTTGTTTCATGGATTTTGTCCACAGTTGTTTATGATGAGACTAGCAAAAGTGACTATGACTAGCGAGAAGTCTGGCTATGGGATGTCTTTGAAGAAGCTATTTGACACCACTCTTTCAACATGATAAAAAAAAATTATTATTGTTATTTTAAAAATTATCAGTAAGAAGAAACAGACATCCTTTCCCCATCCTGAAGTTTAGCTCCTCCTATCAAAATTTCTTACTGCTAATTTGTAGGATGTCACTGGCTTGAAAAATGGGATGGAGATCAGACAGCATTAACACCCTAGTTGGATTTAAGCAACATTGGCTACAAATTAGTTAGCTTTTTTTTTTGTGCCAGTTTTCATCATTTAAGAGGAGGTCATAAGTCTTTCCAAGCATTTTTTAAAATTGAAGTATAATTGACATACCATAAAATTCACTTTTTAAAGTGTACAGTCAAGTGGCTTTTGGTGTAGTCACAAAGTTGTGTAACCCACCACTGTTTACAATTTTCATCACCTCAAAAGGAAACACCAAACCCATTAGTAGTCATTGTTCACTTCGTTTTTTTCTCCGAGGCCCTGGAAACTACCAATCTACTTTCTGTCTCGGTGGATTTGCTTATTCTTGATTTTTCAAATAAATAGAATCATATGATATGCAACTTGTTGTGTCTGGTTTCTTTCATTTAGCCTAATGTTTTCAGAGTTTGTCCATGGTGTAACATGTATCAGTGTTTCATTTCTTTTTATGTTTGAAAAATATTCCATTTTGCAAGTATTTTGTTTACCACTCATCAACTGATAGATATTTGGGTTGGTTCTATTTTTTAAATTGTAAATAATTATGCAGCTAATAATCATGTGCAACTTTCTTTCTTTTTTTTTTTTTTTGAGTTGGAGTCTCACTCTGTCGCCCAGACTGGAGTGCAGTGGCCGCTCCCGGGCACCGCAACCTCGACCTGCTGGGCTCCGGCGATCCTTCCTCCTCAGCCTTCCAAGTAGCCGGAACTACAGGCGCGCGCTACCACGCCCAGCTAATTTTTTGATTTATTGTAGAGATGAGGTCTTGCTTGCCCAGGCGGGTCTCGAACCCACGGGCTCAGGCAATCCACTCACCTCAGCCTCCCCAAGGCGCGGGATTACAGG